>WEIT01031005.1:37070-42070 GCA_013389985.1 Dryoscopus gambensis
ACCTTATCACTGAACACCAAAACACTTTGGTATAATCTAAAAGGACGTTCTAAAATATATGAATGTATTTCAAAAATTTACCAATAGCTCTGTGATTCATGTTGCATTTTGACAGACTAAGTATTCTATAGACACTTTTAATAATAGTTATTAAAATTTTTAAAGCAAGTGCACGTAAACAAGCATGTTACTATGCTATTATCTTAGTAAAGTAACTACCTCAGTCAAAGAGACTGTTTCAAGGTAAGATCACTAAGACTATATTCATAAGTCCATAAATAAATTTAGCAGATAATCAAGTTAAATGTTGAGTTTCATGCTGCAAGACAAGGGATCCTGCATGCTCCTTTACCTTTGCAGTGTTCAGTTGTCCATCCACTCTGCCTCAGGGACCACCTTTGTACCTTTGGATTAATCAAGCAAATGTAAATGTTTGCAAAAAAACCCCCCAACCAAACAAAAAAACCCACAAAACAAACAAAAAACTCTGCTGCAAATCCAAATCCTCTTATGGTGTAAAGTTTGTTCCACTGATTAATTATAAGGAGTTTCATCACTTGAAAAAAAAATCAATTAGGCCACTATAGATTACGGAAGATTTAGAGAAGATAAAATTTGAAACATAGCTAGGATATATTCTTAGAAAACACACCTTCACCTTCTAGTTGATTTTAGTAATCTACAGTCAGTAGCAGTAGTTTGATTAAAACAAATAATACTTTAATGAATGCATTTTCTCTGCAAGTTTTGGGCATGTCTATTTATGTGTTTTCAGAATTTCCCCACATGATCTGGACTTCTGATTGATAAATTAAGGGAAATAACAGCAACAAATTCATGACTTCTCAGAGTGGCATCTGTTCTGAAAATATAAGCTGCTTTTCTATTTTTTCAAAGCAAAGTCTATATATAAACAAAGTTCTCCCAGGTTTAGATCATATTGGACTCAAATCTCACAAGGGTATACATTAGAACTAGAGTGACATATGGAGTACTATCAGCAACTGGAAATTTTCAGAGGGAGAAAAACTGTAGAAAAATATCCCTTGGATAATAGAAAAGAGAGATGACATTCTCATTATAAGTAGAAATGAGCAGAACAGCTGTCCACCCCAGAGAACTAACTTTGAGAGACAGAGAAACCAGGACATGGTTTAAAGAAAATGTATTTCATGAGCCTAAAAAATGGTGTATATCAGCTACAGATAGATAAGAAATTCATCAGAAGCAAAATCACAGGAAAAGAAAAATCCTCAATACTACAAAAAACCACCTAAGTTATGAATATATTTGTTTATCATAAATTATTATAATTTTTTTCAAGTGTTTCAGGTCGTTTACAAGCATTTTATTACCTCCTGAGAAGAACATCTTTAAAATATGAAAATAGGGGGAGCTTAAAAAGTATTTGTTTATTTGGCAAGAGAAAAATTAAACCTTGTATGCAATTCTTTGTATGTCAGATGAAGACTTGTCCCATAATACAAAAGTTATTACAGATTTGCCTGCTTACTATGTTTTCAGGCCAGANGACATGACTTTGGTACTATTTTTTCATGAGAAGACACTGGCAGCCAAGGGAGCCATCCTGATACACATTGGGGTTTAATATTACCAGCCCATGAATTAAATGGTCTAAATAGTATTAACTTATCCCTCTTCTACTGGACAGACTTTTTGTGACAAACAGGTTCCAGAAAAACTTTTTTTAAGGAGCTTCCAAGAGAAGCTGTTGCTTTTACAACAATGAACACTGAAAGTGTGCAAGCAAGAAGCTGAGTTAGGGAAGACATGATCCTATCCCAGTATATCCTACAGGGATGGCTAGAAGATCCTTGTGGATAAGAAGATTCAGACTTTTTAAAAAAATAGTTTACAAAACACATCATGCTAAACAAGATGACATTTTCTGAGGCACCTGAAAATGCTGGAAATCTGTCCCACTTTTCATGCACTTGGAACATGTTCTTTTTTCATATATCACCCGTCAGAGCCCAGAGCTGGAACTAACTGAGAGATGGTAGACACATTTGAAATTAAATTAATGTTCACTAACTTTGCAATATATAGCATTTTTGTAAAGGCTAATTATATTCACCCTTTAAAACCAGTTGAGAGAAACAGGTACGTACAAGCATGATCCACTAGACTCATCTAAGACGTTAGTATTAACATGGTTAATGTTAATGGTTGATCTATGCATTAGAGGCCAATCCAGCCAATTAGTTCCACTAGAAATATCTCAAGCTGGTTGAGATGAATCTTACATCACTATCAAAACCACTGTGTACATCTCATATTTTCTACATCCAACTAAAGATATTCAAGGAAGTAGCAAAAAATAGGTGATGAGCAATATCAACAACTTTCTCATGAGTACATACTTCTGAGATTGCTCTTCTTGTCAATTAATTGTTGTTGTAATTAGACTGCAGGCAGATTAAAGTAAGGCAGCAATCATACAGTTTGAAAAGTCCCAGGAGGAACAAGTGAACCAAGGAGAATAGCCAGCATTTTTTTAGCCAGTCTGTCTTAATAAACCAAAGCATATTAATTTTCCATGTCTACCCAGCAGGTCATGAGATGAAGAATGTGTTTTCTATTCCACATCTTTACTGAACAACAAGATATTGGGCCAGAAAGGCAAGAGATTTGCACGGCTGAGTCAAACATGCTGGTCAAAGCAAAGGGAAAGAAGTAATTGCACAGGAAGTGGAAACTAGGATAAGGTGGAACTGGAACTGAACCTGGCAAGAGATGCAAAGAATAATAGAAAAGTCTTCTACAGATACGTTAACCAGAAAAGGAAGGTCAAAGAAGATGTACCCCCACCTGATAAACAATGCTGGAAAACTGGTAACAGTGGATGAGGAGCGGCCTGAGATACTCAAAAATTTTTTTACTCAGTCTTCAACAGTAGCCTCTCTTCCCAGAGCCCTCAAGTGGATGGACAGCAGGATGGGGACTGGGAGAGCAGAGTGCTTCCTACTGTAAGATCAGATTCATGACCACCTGAGGAACCTGGATGCACGTAATGGGACATGATGAAGTGCATCCCGTAATCTTGAGGGAATTGGTTGATTTAGTTGCCAAGCCACTCTCCATGATATTTGAAAACTTACGGCATTCCCAGTGAAGTCCTAGCTGACTGAAAAAGGGGAAACATTGTACCCATCTTTAAAAAGGGTAGAAAGGGAGATCTCAGGAACTATCAGCCTGTCAGCCTTACCGCCGTGCCTGGGAAGATGATGGAACAAATCCTCCTAGAAGCTATGGTAAGGCACATGGAGGACAGGGAGGTGATTTGAGACAGCCAGCACAGCTTCACTAAGAGTGAGTCCTTCTATGAGGGAGTGACTACATCAGTGGAAAAGGGAAGGGTTACAGATGTCATTTATCTGGACTTCTGTGATGACTTTGACATGGTCCCCACAACATCGTTCTCTGTAAATTGGAGGCAGATGGATTTGATGAGGGGACTGTTAGGTGGATAAGGAAATGGTTGGACAGTTGCACCCAGAGGGTAGTGGTCAACAGCTCATAGTCCAATGGACATCTGTGGTGTCCCTCACGTGTCCATACTGGGACAAGTGCTATTTAATATCCTCAAGTGCACCCTCATCAAATTTGCTGATGACACCAAGCTGAGTGATGCAGTTGAGACACCTGAAAGACGGGATGACATCCAGAGGGACCTGGACAAGCTCAAGAAGTGGGACAATGGCAATCTCGTGAGTTTAACAAGACCAAGTGCAAGGTGTTGCATCCGGGTCAGGGCAACCCCCAGTATCAACACAGGCTGGGGATGAATGGATTGAGAGCAGCCCTGCCGAGAAGGACTTGGGAGTGTTGGTGGAGGAAAGGCTGGACATGACCCAGCCATGTGCTCTCACAGCCCAGAAAACCAAATGTATCCCGGGCTGCATCCAAAGCAGCATGGGCAGCAGGGTGAGGGAGGGGATTCTGCCCCTGTGCTCTGCTCTGGTGGGACCCAACCTGCAGTGTTGCATCCAGCTCTGGGGTCCCAGCACATGAAGGACATTGGCCTGTTGAAGCGAGTCCAGAGGAGGGTCAACAAGATGATGAGAAGGATGGAGCACTTCTCCTCTGAGGAAAGGCTGAGATTGTTGAGCCTGGGGAAGAGAAGGCTTCAGGGTGACCTCACTGAGGCCTTCTAGTACCTGAAGGAAAGCTACAGGAAAGATGGGGCAAGACTATTTGTACACAAGTATGTAGTGACAGGACAAGGGAAACAGTTTTAAACCAAAAAGGAGTAGGTTTAGATTAGACATCAGGATGCAATTCTTTACTGTGAAAGTGGTAAGGCACTGGAAGAGGTTGACCAGAGAAGCTGTTGATGCCCTGTCCCTTGAGGTGTTCAAAGCCAGGCTGGGTGAGTGATTTGAGCAAGCTGGTTTAGTGGAATGTGTCCCTGCCCATGGCAGGAGTTTGGAACTAGATGATCTTTAAGGTCCCTTCTAACCCACACCATTCTATGGTTGCATGATTTTTTTTCCCCTGGCCTATTGACACATACCCCACCAAATTCAACAGAGCCTGGCAGTTGTCTAGAAGAGCTAAAACTCTTACTTTCACAGCTGAAGTTCTAGATTCTGATCTGGGTGTGATGGAAAACATAAGGTTCATCAGGTCTGCAAGTGGAACCTCCCACCCAACAACCCCTTTCTAGACATGACACCATCAAGGCAGTGATCCCCAGGGTCAGACCTTAACATAGTGGTTTCTCATGGGTGCACTTGCTTAGTGCCTTATAGCTTAAAGCTACTTCTTACCTGTGTCTTTCATGATACAAAACGAGATCTTAGAGGCAATATTAGGATAGAAGCTGTTTTATACCTCCTTGCTATACACTGATGGGAGACTAACCTAAAGAGAAATTTGACATTTACATGGTAAGCTAAATTTACATTTACAACTAGTAAGAGCTTGAGAGACTCTGTATCTCTCTAAAACTATCTTAGACTCTAGTTCATATTTGC
>WEIT01031005.1:44570-76568 GCA_013389985.1 Dryoscopus gambensis
ATTAAAACACCCAACAAAGGGTATTTGAGATAAATTATGTGCTTTTATTGACTAATATACAACGCTAATATGAGATTCTCCTGTTAAATTTCAGTTGTCACCAGCCAAAAAAAGAAATATAATGTGGGGCTTGTGCGATTACCTTTATTCAACAGGTTTCTATGCTTGGACATTTTTATGGTCTCAAAGAATTCCTGTTCACTTCTTGGTTTCCATCAGCAAGTATGAAATAACAATGAGGGCACTGTTGTGGGGTTGTTTTTTTTCTTGTGGGGTTGGGTTTTTTTCTCTTATGTACAACAAATACATTTCCACAAATAAATATCTCAAAAGCAGCATTCACAACTGGATTTCAGCATGAAATAGCACAACACACAAAACACGTTGGAACATTAGTCTGGTTTCACACAGTGCTTTTGAAATGCTGTGATAAGAGGTCTTTTCAAAACCGAAGACTGAATGATGGAAGCATATTGACTTGAAGGCAAGATCTGCCTTTTTTGTTTTTCCATGTGTCATTACAAGCTTTAAACATTAGAACAAGATTTATATAAAGGATGCACTCTGCAAGAACTGCCTTTACTCTAAGAAAAATATCCAAAGACAGACAAGATAGCTAGGCAAAAAGCAGTCTAATTTAAAACCTGTCAGAAATAAAGAGCCCTCCTGGTGAGATACTCTGTGACAAGGTCTTAGATATGAGATCACATCCAAACCACAACTTCTGTATAGAAGTAACAGCTTCAACTCAATTGCTTTTATAGCCCCTTATTTATACGAGAATTGAATTTTATCTACTAAAGAGCAAAATTTATCACTGTCTGTAGCAAGTGCTGCTGGGTTGTTCAGACACTTAACCAAGACAGTAACCTGGGCAATTCACTTATAAAATATTCGCCTGGCAAAGGCAGCAGAATACTGTAATCAAATTCAATAGGATTACACCAGAAATTACGGCTAGAGAGTTAGATTCTCTGCTATGTTATACCCTGCAGATTTGTACATCTACAGAATGTCTACATGGGGAATTTTAAACAAGATCTGATTGGTGGCATTTGATTTTGTGGTGTAAGGCATAAGAAGCCTATCACTTGTGGAAACTGTATTCTCTACTCTACAGCCTTCTTGGATGATAAATCTGGTCTACTGGTTGAACGTTCTGCATCACTGACTCCAGCTCCCTGTTAACACAAGCACCTATCATTCTCTCACTAGTGTATGTAGCATCATCTGCAAAGCATCTCATCTCTTTGCTCCAGTGCTGTGAGCAGAGACAGTTCTGGAACCTCCCTGCCATTGCAAATCCAAGCTTCTTCATGGCCAGTCTACACCTAACATGAAGTAAGATAATACAAAAAAGCAAAGACTTTCATGATTATTATTATATTTAACAAATATTTATTATAAATCAAATTATTTTTTAAAATGAATACACAAATTTCCAGGTTTTATTCATTACATAACCTCCAAAGTATTTGAGGTTCATTAATGGCTTTTATAAGTTCTTCTACTCTTTCATGTTGGTATCTTATCAAGTGGGTACCAGAGCCCACAAGCTTCTCCTGTTCTCCAGAAGCTCCTATTCTGTTGTAGAACAGAAGTATTTTTCCTTTGTCATGGAGAAAGGCAATCATTTCAGTGATACACTAGAGAACACATATTGAATCAGCAGCAAAGATAAGGTGAGCTCCCCAGTATTCCCAGCCACTCCTGTTTGACTGTAAGCTCTGGAAATCACCACCAGAGTGCAAATTCCTCATAAACACTAACCCATGGGGATTACTAGGGTGCTGGAGAAGGATATCTTGTTCTTTCAAGATCTCCAGAAGTATCTCACAAAATTAATTACAGTCAAAAAATCTGTCCTTCCTAAGAGTTCTCATCCATCCTCAGATTTCTCATCTCATTTTCTGCTGAACTCAGAAATGGTATGCAAATTATTTGTATAACTGGCCAGTTTAGAACAGTTGCCTGAGACCTCAGAAGGGTCTTTACACAAACAATTCCTCAAAGTATAACTTCCTATCTTTTAAAAGAGAACAAAGTCTATAAGTACAGAAAATTCAAAACAACTTCTCTTGTGAAGACAAAACAGAAGTCTTAACGACTTTACATGCTGATTTCTTTTTGAAGAAGATAAAAGTTCTATATATTAATGAAAGTGATGATGAGATTAATGTCACCTTAATTCATACACTTAGGCTGGTATACATTCAAAGCCATCTGAACTGTTTTAGGAGTTGAACTGGCCTGTAAATACACTTTTTTCTTTATTTTTATTTCCATCAGAAGGAGTTGATATGGTAATCTAAGACTTAGACATTTAGGTTTTAAATGTCTTAGCTCTAAGATGCGGCTCATGGTCAAGATGCTTGCAGTGAGAGAATTCAGTTTATCCATTTATTTTCTTCCCAGGCACCCCTCTAAGGCTAACAGTAACATTGCCTCAATTGCTGCACATTTGAAGCCAGACTATCAAAAGGCTTGAATATCAGAGAATTGAAGGCTCGTGAAAACAAACACCAAAGTCAGAATGAAACTAGATTTATTTCTTTTTTCAGTTGATGCTGTGCATACTCTGGTTGGTGTTCGCTTTCCAGGTTTTTCCCTGGCCAAGCTCAGAAGCCAGAGGCAGAGCGGCAGTGTCTCCAAATAGCGTCCTCGCCGCTCAGCAGGCAGCAGAGGAAATGCAGTGGAGAATCGCAGAGCCCGGTGAGAAATGCGCTTTTTCCCCTCTTCTGGCTGCTCGCACCAGGGAGCCTGATCTAGGCAAAAACGTCCCAAGAACAAAGGAGGCGGGAAGGGCTCAGTCTAAGAAGCTTTTAATCCGACGAAGTCAGGAACTACACAGGCGAATACAGCAACTAGACTGCCGGATACAGCAACTAGACTGGCCGAATTCTCGAGCTAGACTGGCACTGAGATGGGCGTGGAAACTCTTTTTCAAGGGGGGCGGTAACAGAACGGAAACCAATGAGGGACAGGGAGAGGGGAGGACACAACTGGGATACAATCCAATGAGGGAGTTTGGGGGGCGGAGTTGTAACACAGAACAAATGCAGAACCGAACTTAACAGAACTTTCCAGACCAAGGGGAAGAACAATCTTCAGGGTGCTACCCAGTGGGCTGCGGCTTATGATCAGGCTAAGCCACTCCCACAGGTTGGTCTGCAGACTTCTCAGTTCTGCTGTCCCAGACAAGGTCTGAGGATTTTAGTTCACATGTTTCTCCCAAGTTTCATCAATATTCAAGTGACAAAAATCCATGTTAATCCCAGGCCTGAAATTCAAGTATCTGAAGACCAAAGAATTCTGTGCTAAATTTTGCAGCAATCCCATGTTGCCACCACTGTCAATGTCAGACGGTGAGGAAAACAAGACCCTACTGTCTTCAGTACTGTGATTCCGTCCTCAAACCTGATAGCTTTGGTACTGTCATTCAGTAATTTTAAGACACATAAACCAGGATCATGGCACTGGAAAGTGGAGTCAAAGGAGACCACAGATCTTAACTAAGATCTCCCTCTTTCCTGTTCTAGACAAGAATATGCTATGCCCCTGTATTTTCCCCACATCAATTACTAAATTTATTCCAGCAGAGCAAAGGAAAACAAAGAAAGAGAAGTTTAACCCCACTGTAATCAGACACCCCCTTTTTACTTTCTTTTTACCAAATTTCTAAGTCAATCCAGATCCCAGCATCCAAGTCCAAGAAATTCCATAGATGTTGAGAAGGATCAAGCAACATGCATAGCCATGTAATAGTCTCAGTGCACTTAGAATTAATTATAAACTCAGCAGGAACTCGTAAAGCATTGCACAGAACAGCAACAACAATTATTCTTAACTGTAGGCCCAGCTGGCTCCCAGTCTTAAACCAGCATGAGTTTTGCTAATAACCATAGCAATACCAGAAAAATAAATACCTTTGCTTAACACAATCATTATTTACTTGCATCCACCCCACTGATGTAATTTAACTTGGACTCTTTATTCTATCTGCTGTCCTCATGTCTCCCAGCCAGGGTATCCAGGACATATGACACTAAAGTATATGCTGAATAACTGCATTGTTCCCACACTGCAGAAGATCCACCAGCTAGAGCACTGAATTGAAAAGAAACATGGGAAAATCTGTATAGGCCTCTCATTTAATTAGTTTATCTCATAGACTGAATATAAACTTGTGTATAATGTAAGGAATATCAACAGTGATAGTGCCATCAGCACTGGGGACTATGATTTGTGTCAGGAAAGATGATCTCATAGAAGGTATCTAGAATTTAATTTTTATAAAATGAATAAAAAAACAGAGTTTGCCACTCATAACAGTAACGTTTTCAACGAATGGGAGAAAAAAAAGAATACCGAAATCTAACTGCAACTGAGTCAGAATATGAAATTTTCATTTCTCCAGGCTGTTAATTCAAGAGACAGTGTAGACTGGCAATTGCTAGAAATTAAATGGAAAGTAAGTTGTGACATTCTGTCAAATTTCACCTGCAAGTGCAGCATACTGATACAAATAAACTCAGCTCAACCCTTCTGTTTCCACAAAGCATGAAAAATAGAAGATTGAGGTTATTTTCTCAGAGTAATAAAAATGAATCTGTTTAATAGATTCAAACTGAAAAACATGTTTCGCAATTCTAAGTAGTGTATTAATCACATTTCCTATATTCAGGAACGTAGAGTAACATTCTCAAAAGTGTCCAAGACTTTCACTGGCCAGACTAAGTTCTCTTAAAAGGTTGAGTTTAGATCAAATGAAATGTGCAGAACAACAGTTCCCAGGCATCATTGGTCCTTAAATGTCTGTGAAAACAGCATTTTTGTAGCAGCCCTGTGTTGTGTCGTCCAGCGGTGTTCAATTTTAAGCTTTCAGTTGCCTCTGAATCCAAGCAATATCACAGGATCATACACAGCATTTCCCCTCAGTGTACAAACTGGCTCTGAAACAACTTCAAGAGAAATAAATGAAGTTAGATACGTCAGTTTTACTAAAGGTATCTTACACTATTAGAGCTTTACTTTTTAGTATGTGTATTCACTGTTCAAACCCAGTCTTCCAAGGTGATACATGAAGATGGATTCTAATTCCTCCATGAAACCACACCAATTTCTGTGAAGCTTTTTTCAAGCATATAGTCATGACTAACACAGACTTACAGCTCTTTGCACCTCATTCTTTCTGAAGCAAAAACAGATAGGAAAGTACAAGTTGTCTCTATATTTGTCTTTTATTGGCTCTAATATAACAACATTACTATTAAGATTCATTGTACAACCTTCTGTTTGTTTACATGCAAAAAAATATATGTAATATAACGGAATTCTTTAAGATAAACAGCAACATGCTTCTCTTCATATAACACTTCTTTAACTCACTCTTGATCCTCCTTTGTGCTTTTTTCTTTAAAGTTTTGCAATGATATATTTCGATTTTTTTGTATAATTATTTGGCAGAATGTCATTGTAGTAACTTCTGCAATCTGTGCAAGATCTTTGGAAAGTATTATTAGTTCTAGAAAACAGGACTTTTTGTGACCCAGAGGAGTGAGATCTCTTGCTTGTTTAAAATTAAGAAGATTTTTTTTTTTGAGGAAAAAATCTTATACTTTGTCTCCCACTCAGACAAGGGGGAAGGGGGGCAAAGAGAAAGGAGGCTTTTGAAGTTTGCATCAGATGGTATACAATTTGCAGCCATTCCTGGTGAGATGCTAGTATGCAAATCAATTCTTAGATAATTTTGACTCTCCCCTCTCTACCTGAGATTTACAGGTGCAATATTTCTGTTGTAAGTGTAATGCTTTACTGGACTTCTGTCATTCTTCTTCATACATGGGCACATGTTATTGCATGTATCTCACATTTTATTTTATGTATATAGTAGACGAAAAGGAAGTGAGATGAGGGAGTGGATTAGTTTGCCTACTGCACCAACTTTAAATCAGTATCAATTTCCAGTGTAGGCAACACCTTACCTGGCTTCAGCAATCACAGTGTAGTGTGTAGGAGCTTTTCACACAGCAGTAAGAGCCAGGCTGCTCTAAACTCTTATAAGCTCTGAGAAGGCTTTGGGAAAACTGGAACTGAGACTGAGAAAACACAACAATGAGCAACACCTGAGTTTTATGAGCAACCAGCAAACCCTGAGTGCAGTAGAAGTAGTGGAGAGTGCAGAAGTTAGTGGAAGTAGATTATCCAGCTAAAATGCCTAGAAGGACTTTGGTTTTGTGTGTAAGAAGAGTAAAATCTATTTTCATACACTTAAAAAAAAAAAAAGGCATTAAAGTGGTTTATATCCAAAACCAGAAAGATCTGTCTTTCCTATACAACACAAGATCAGTGCTGCAGCTGACCCATATTCTTAAAGGATGATTAGATCAAATGTCAGATTTAAGTGACCTAAATCTCCATGGATGATGCAGACAGTCAGAACTGCACCAGTGAACAAGGAACATATCCTGATCATGCTAAATTGATGTGAAATTAGGCTGGCAAACAAACCTTCACTGCTATTCCATTTCTTTCAGATAGTCCATTAAATGGCTTGTAAATAGCAACCCGCCTACCTTCAGAAGGAAAATTGAGAATTAAAAAGTACATTAAAATACTCTAAAACAAAGAAATGATAGAATTAAGATTGGCCATAAAATCTTGATGGGCTTCCCTCTGTATGGTGATAACAACCCTTGGTCCTCAGGACATCTGTCTAACTCATTCCTAACAGGAGACCATTCCTGTTAGGAGAATTCTAACAGGAGAATTTCCAGAGCATATATACCACGTCTTGTTTTGCTGTAACTGCAATTTTTTTCTAGTAATTTTTAATTCAATAACAGTAAGGACTTAAAAATCTCGGTTGCCTGTCTCAAACACTGTTAAAAACCACAGAAGAACCTTGTAGAATGGAGCAGCAAGGTGGCACTGGCTCCAGACAAGGGTTCTCTTTGTGGCAAATTGGGTGGAATGGCAACCACTTGTACTCATATCACTAGTATCACCCCAACATGTGGAACGGATGGCATCTGTGACCACCAAAGCCCCCCTCCCCACACACACTCGCTCCTGCCCCCAGATATGCCTCTGTGGATTCCTGGAACCTGGACTATAAGTTAAGCCACCTGACGGGAACAGGAGATAAGATAAAGGTCAGTACTATTGTCCGAACGAGCTGTGCTTTAACCCCAGCCAGCGGCCAAGCCCCATGCAGCAGTTTGTGGGGAACTGTGGCCTGTGGGATGGACTCACATCAGAGAAGTTCATGGAGAACTACCTCCTGTGGAAGGGTATGCGCTTTCTGGGTTTTTCCCTGGCCGAGCTCACAAGGCAGAGGCAGCGCAGCCACGTCTCCAAAGCGTCCTCGCCGCTCAGCAGGCAGCAGAGGAAACGTGGGGGAGAATCACGGAGCCGGGTGAGAGAGATGCGCTTTTTTCCCTCTTCAGGCGGCTCGGCTAGGTAGCCTGATTTTAAGGCAAAAGCGTTCCCCAAGAACAAAGGAGGCGGGAGAGTACAGTCCAAGAAGCTTTTAATCCGACGCAGTCAGGACCTACACAGGCAGATACAGCAACCAGACTGGCTGAATTCTCAAGCCGGACTGACCCTGAGATGGGCGTGCAATCTCTTTTTCAAGGGGGCGGTAACAGAACGGAAACCAATGAGGGACAGGGAGAGGGGAGGACACAACTGGGATACAATCCAATGAGGGAGTTTGGGGGGCGGAGTTGTAACACAGAACAAATGCAGAACCGAACTTAACAGAACTTTCCAGACTAAGGGGAAGAACAATCTTCAGGGTGCCACCCAGTGGGCTGCGGCTTATAATCAGGCTAACCCACTCCCACAGAAGGGACCCCCCATTAGAGCAGGGGAAGGACTCTTCTCCCTGCGTAGAAGCAGAAAAACATGTGATGAACTGACCATAAGCCCCATTCCCGGTGTCCCTGCTCTGCTGCTGGGGAGCAGGTAGCATTGAGAAGGAAGGAGGGGTGAGGGAGAGATGAGGTTTTTAAGGTCTTATTTTACTTCTCATTATCATGCTCTGATTTTTTTAGTAATAAACTCAGTTAATATCTCTAATTCTAGCCTGTTTTACCTGTGCCAGTATTTGGTGAGTAATCTCTCCCAGTCCTTATCTCAACTCGTGAACTCTTTGTTGTATTTTCTCTCCCCTTTTCAGCTGTGGAGGGCAGTGAGAGAGCGGCTTTGTTGGATGCCAGGCACCCACCCAGTGCCAACCTACTAAATGACTTCAGCATATGGGGTCGTTTGCACCTAAATTCATGTAGAGGCAGCTCTCAATAACTGGATCATAACACTAACCTTAAAACTCTTCTCTGAAGGGGATGATTAAATTCTTCTAGTCATCCTGTGGTACTCTTCCTTCTAACAGATGTCTGACAACTGATACTTTTCTCCCTTAAACTCCCCCTGATTGATGATGACTGAGGATAATCCACTTTTTACAAATAGAGAAGGCAATGAGATATCCCAGCCAAATCTCACCAATTCTATATGTTTGGTTTGAAGTCCTAAATACTTGACTCCTCTCCTAGGGGTTTCACTGAGCACTTCCCCACACAGCACTCAGGTCTCAGAGGGTGACAACCATCTGCAAACTACAATTCAAGGCCTTCAGTCAGGCCCCAGAAAACAAAGTATGAGAAATTTGGAGATCAAAATAAGACTGGCTTTAGTGGCTTGCCTACTACCAAAAGGAGCACTGTGAACCAGGCAGAATCAGCAGTCACTTCTTCAAGGTGAATGCATATCATCTGGAAGAAGGCTTGGCTTGCAATGTCATCGTATTGCATACTTTGCTTATAACTGAGCTAGGGAAGCCACAAACTGCAGTATCCTTCACAGACACTACGAACCTGAATCACAATAAAACTGGTCACAACCCAACACTACACACTGAATAATTAAAAAGCAATCTTAATCCTAACCTATTCTGATTCATATCTGTATAGAATTATAATTTCCAAATTTAAGACTTCAAGCGTGAATGAACAACAACAACAAAAAAAATAGAACAGACAAATCTCACAGTGTGATACCACAAGCAGCCTTTTGGCAGTGTTTTGGAGAGGCATTAGGACTTTCACAAAGTCGTGCATTAAAACACTGCTTCTTTCCAATCATCCTAGTATATCATTCAGTATCTCTCAATATACAGCAACCGCTTTTCTAAAATATATGTAGAGATGCTGTATATAAGTTTTTAATTGATATCTAATTGCCTAGTTGAGGAAATGTGACCATTTTTAGTTGCTCTAAGCAGGCTTGGATTTAAGACTTTAAGAATTCATAGTCTAAAGAAACATGTCTCCCAAAATTTTGTGGTCGTTTCTGAGATCTGTTTTGAGACAAATCACTGAGAGAATCACTTGAAACTGCCTCACCACAACCTCAAGTTACTCTCCTGACATATCCCTCAAGTATTTTCTCCAAAGCTGGCCTCTAAACCTCTGACTATTAGAATGCCTTTGAAGCTTCATAGCAGGAACTGTGGAGTCTCTTGCCGGTGTTACTCAGAAATCCAGTAATTTAGAGGAGCAGACCTTGAAAGCAGCTCTGTAACACACTCCAGACAGCTGCTTTCTTTTCTCCCAGTGCAGCTTTATCAGGCTTGTTTGTTGCTTATGGATTTTGCATGTTCTGTCCTGGTTTTAGGACTAGATGAAAGACCTTGGGACAATTAATGATTTCAGATGGTCCACAGAGATGCAGGCGTACTTTCACACAGTAGAGCAGTTGTCATTATAAACATTTCCCAGATCCCCTGCACAATACTGGATGACAGCTAAGTTTCACCCACACAGCCTTCTGCCTAAAGATGACAGCACACAGTAGAGATGGTTAAATTTCTTTTCAGAATGTTCTTCATCAAGCTTTTGAGGTAAGATCTCCTGAAAGCAGTGGTAGAAAGCTATATAGGCATGAAAAAGAGCAGATATCTTGTCCAGAAGTCAAATTAATATGAGTCACTGACTCAACTCTGTATCAATAAATGGAATTAACTTTCTTTATGTATTGGTACATGGTGCTGGTTTGGTACCATGCAGGATCGTGTATATCATATAGTTTATAGATGGCTACAGCAAAACAGTATTTCTGTCCTGTTCATCATGGCATCCATTCATAAAAAACATGTCCCACACCAGACTGACAATAATCTGAAGAAGTGGCAATACAAAATGAATTGATAAAATGCTATTTCTGATTCTTTTTGGGGAATCAAATCTGTCTCAAATCATGTTAATGTAAATTACTGTGGCAAATGTGACATCTCTGTCTTAGAGTGTGTTAATGTAATTTACTGTAGTGAACATCACATCTCCATCTGCTAAAGCAATCTGTTAAAATTCACTAAGATTGTTATCTTCAAGAGGAAGAAGTTTTTAATCTTTCAGGTTTTTGTTTTTAAGTTCCTTCTGATGGAAATATTACTCTAACATGTGATGCTGACTGACAGGGTTTGATTGAATTAAAAATGGAGTATGTAAATTCCTAGCTCTTATCAGCTCACTGTAAAACAGGAGCTGGTAGAAAGTTAAGGCCAGAATTTCAATAGCCCAAAACATTTAATTTCAGACAGGATTTCTTCTGAAGTGGAAGACAGACAACAGTACTATGAGAGTAATATGATAAATTTTGTATTTGTCTAAATTGCATCAACTTTTGACAAGTCTTTGCTTGCTATCAGAGACCAGAAAAACTCCAAAGCAAAATGTTCTACCTAATAAGCTATGCAAAAATTTAAAAAAAAAATAGTGAAACAAGGTAATGGATATGACTATTTCATTATTAGGGTTATGCAGTGTTTAAACCATAAGAATAAGTCTTGCAGGCACTACCACTGTGGAAATCAGGGGAAAAAAGTCTGAAATATGTCAAGGAATCACATATCTTTCCTAAGAGCTACCCCGTCTGTTGCCATTATACCTAATCTATAGTAATATGAAAAGAAGGATGTTTTTACTACTAAATGAAAAGATTTCAAAGCCAAATCTAGGAGAACATCATGTAACTACAGAAAATATTACAAGATTCTATTTCACAAAGGCTTAAAATGGGTAAAAAAGAGAGAACACTTACTTAAATGCTGAGATTTTTGTTGAAAACAAATTCCACTTCAGATTTTTTTATTTTAGCAACTAACAGGTATCACAGAAAACATCCAACAGGATGGATTAGAATAGCACTTTTAGGAGAAAAATAGATAGGATGTAACAGCATTTCAACAGCTTTGATTAAAGTCGATTGCACTGATCAAAATAGCCAAGTATCCCACTTTTAGATGCTTTTCCACGGTTTGGCTCTGGACTTGGCCAGAATGGATAGGGAACACAGAGGGGCTTGAAGACTGAAGTCAGAGACCACAAAGCTTTGAAGTTCTGGGGATGGAGAATAAAAATGCTAGGATCAGTAGGAAAAGGAACTAAGAGGTTCCTACTGGGGGAACAGAAGGATTGCTTAATTTCCCTCTCCTCTTTCCCGTCAGAAGATGGCTTCCTTCCTGGTGGTGACAAAGCACTTCACAAAGTCAGCTCTCAAAGTGAGACATCCAAAATACTTACACTCCCTGTTCCAGCCTCTTTCTAACTGTATCTGGCTGCCGGGCAGCTTCTTCACTTTGGGGTATTGACACCTGCTGGCCGACATAAAAATAGCAAGCAGTTTTCTCACAACAGTCCCAGTGCTGGGTGCATATGGTTTCATGTTCTCTCTCTGCCATATGTTAGAAACTTTCTGATTCAAATTGGTTGCAAGTAAAAATCATAATTTTAAAACTATCTTTAAAAAATATCTGGCTTGGATTTTGTTTTACTACAAATGCCAAGACACCCTGAACAATGGAAACATTACCAAGTCTCTCCAAATTTTCCTGTATGATATAAACAACAAAATTATTCCTTAGTTTCTGATTTTCACGGATTCCAAAAAATCCAAAGAACTATGTACTCCAGATTTTGCTGGACGATAATCTGAAATGAAAGAAAAGAAAAAGGTTCACATAGTGCATTTTATATTTCTGCGCTTCCTATATTTATGAAAACCTTCACCTCTTCATATGTTTTATATTTATTTAGCTTTAGAATCTAAATGAAGGACAGCATCCTTTTAAACAATTACACAAGTTAAATATTTTCAGTGAAAGACTGGAGAGATTCATGAGGAAAAAACTACCAAGGGTCAGTAATTGCACAGGAATTATATTTGGCTAGATCTAAAAAAGTTTAGAATCTGAGATATCATCAGATATATTGATGTTATTTCTGCTTTGACTCTCCATACAACTTTTCCTGGGTATCCTCTTCTGGTTATTCCCAATGGTAGGATATTGCCATTTTGGAAATAAATTGCTTTTTGGTACGGTCCCATATGAACATTCTTAACTACTGAAAAATATCTATTAACGAATACATGCTAAATGCTTTGACCAGTGTCCCACACCTTGCAAGTCTGGGCTTAAGGACAAATTGATTTGTATTCCACTATGAATATGAAATATGAAAGCTGAAATATGAAGCTCATGAGAATTTTCTCCTTAATTCTACATCAAATAACCTCCCAGTAAGTGTTATTCCTAATTTTAAAAATAAAGATTTACACTAGGTATCCTGCTATTGGTTAGTCACTGACTTCCGTTTTACAGACTGAATGTTAAATACTCAAAACAATAAGGCAAACACATCAAGGATGTAAATTCTGTTCTTATCTTTAATGTAGGTTAAATCCCTATACAAACATCTTCATTTAAGAAATTGAAGAGCAAAATGGTTTTAATTAACTGCACAATAATCCTTAGAGCATTGTCATTGACTTCATGATTTTCATTGATTTTCTTCAACATTTCTAAATGTTCCTTTTTAACAAAAAAAATTTAAAAAGGAAACTTAAGAAGTGTTACCTTTGTTTCTCTTGATTTTTATTTTGGATAAACTACTGCATTCAGAAAGTATAAAAATTAATCAGCCATATTGCTGAGGAAGACTGTAAGATGATTGTCATCATATTTTCACTGCAGGCAAGATGGAACTACTCATTTTCACCATTTCAGCTCACTTTACCTCATCCAAACATTCTGAGCTACTGCAAACTGAAATGTCATAATGCATGCCTGAAGGGACATTGCAGTGCAGTACATTTTTAATGCCAGCTTTTTTACATTTCAATTTCTACAGAATTTTCTCCACCTTCTCTAGCATTAGGAGACCAGTTTCATACTTTCTTTCATGAGAAGAAAGAGGAAGAATTATAGTCATTGCTACACAATGAGAGGTAGGAATTGAAATATTAATCAGAATGAGGTAAAAGAGGAGATGAAAGACAAAGAAAATTCCTTTGCAACCTTTAGAAGTGATAATAAAATGTTAAAATAATCAAACAATGTAAATCCAGACTGTGAACAAATAGAACTGTCATTTTAGTGTCATTTTAGACTATGAGTCTTCTCATTGTTGAAAACTCATAGTCTAAAACAGGACAGGAAAAGTAAAAATCAGTAGTATTTATGGAATATTAATGAGGTGAGGGACAGAAGAATCCTAAGAAGGAGAGAGCAGAGTGGTCAGGAGTGGTGCACTGGCCATCAGCAACCTGAACAATCAAAAACACTCTGTATTTTGGCAGACTTCTGTTGATGGAAGAAACATCCTTTCAGTACTCCATGGGGATTGAATAAATTTCTTCATCATCATCAAGAAGATCTGCCCATAAAAATGCTCTTAAAAATAAATGAATAAATAAAGTGCAGAAATGAATCGATTCCTTCCAATATAAAACACTGGTTAGTAGCTTAGCAAAAATACAAACATGAAGGGGTGGTTGACTTTGTAAAATAAGTGCAAACATGGCATGTGATAAAAATGACTGCAAACCACTGTGACTGGAAAGATAAGTAGTAACTGATATGAATGATTCTCTGATGTTCACAGTGCTCTTCTCACTTGTCTTACTTTAATTTGCAATTCTTTTACTTATATGGTTCAGAATATAGCACTTTTTCACCCTCATCCATGGTGTCAGCTTCCAGGTCTTGCTGAAACCAACCAGAATTGTCAGGAAGGAGCTAAGGGGAAGTAAATGCATATTCATGACATCTGGGGAGTTAGCTGAATTTTCAGTCTGGTATTAGAAACTCTCTGAACAGCCAAATGCTCTTGGTTATCTTTCCCTGCTTTTAGCTGTACTGTTCTTGCAAAAAATGGAAAATGCATTTTGTTTTGTGTCATAGCTGGAACAATCCCAGATGACACTTAAATATTCATTGTTTAGAAGAAAAGAGTTCTGGTAACACTGTTGATTTGCTAATATTTTTATCATCCCTATTACCCCTACTAAACAAAGAAACAAGGAGTGAGCAGAGATGAATTCAACACACTTACCTAATTCAAACTTAACAAACCACTTGAAACACGGTAGTTTTCCACCTCAGTTTGCAGCATGTATTTCCACAACACTCTTTCACAATTGGAGAATAGTATTCCTTACATTGTTCTTCATACTGCTAAGGATGAAAGAAAGCAGCTGCATTTTTTGTAACTAAAAAATCCTCAACAAATTAAGTACTGAGTGAAAAATTGCTGGCCTGGAAGCAACTACTTGAAAAATGAAAACTACTAACATCATACCTTAGGAAAATTCTGAATACTTCAAGTTTTGCTGATGTTTATGATCCACACCTTTGGCTTCCTATTTGCTGACAGATGTGTTCTCGCTTTTTCATGCAGGCTTGTTTGAGGCTCACAAGCTAGGTATCCTAGCCCTATAGAAATGCTAAGTTTCAGCTGTTACCATTAAATACATGGATGTAAGAGAAAAAAGTGCTGCCAACATGATATTCTAGCCCAGAACTTTCCTCTAGAGAGCAGGACACCTAAGCTTTCTGGGTACCAGAGACTTGTTGCCACACAAGGAAGGCTAGGGTACTCCCACTGCCACCAAAAGAATGATGTGGTTATCAAACTGTGTTCTCATGAGTATATGGGGACTTTGTTCAGTAACTGCTTGGTTTAAAACGCACAAAGTATCCTTAGGAACAAGGACTGTGGCGTGGCTCCAGCCCTTTCCCCATTATGCACCCTAACATTAATGCAAAGTCATGTTCCCTCATGAATATCTTCTTATACTGCTCCTTGAATCTTGTATTCCTGTCATGGTTAGACACTGGACACCATGCCAGTGTCCTTCCATGTCTGGTGCTCTCACCACCAATCCATGGACCAAGACTGCCCTCAGGATTCAATGACGCTTTGCCAAGTACCAGAAGCTCCTTTTTTTGGGACAAAACCGTCCCCCCCATTTTATAACCCCTGGGGCCGAGGGTTTCTTCCTTCTTCCTTCACTTGGCATCAGCATCACTGCAGCAGGTCGCCTCATCTGGCATCCAGCCACTGCATCCACTTAAATGCAGTCTCATGTATTAAAGACAGATTGTTCAGTCTATGGCCATACAAGAAAAGTCCAGCCAAAGCCACTCCATCAATCTCCTCCCACCAAATTCTTCTTGTCAATTCCTCTAACGTCACAGGATTCCAGGCTGTCTCTCTTCTCACTCTCACTGCTCAGGAGGATTAATATTTCATAAAGCTTTCTGTTCCAAGGAAGAGAAGGGTTAAAAAGTCTCTGCTGCTGTCGGGACACACGCAGGAACTCCAGGACTCCCACACTGGGAACCTCCCCCGCTCCGCTCGGCCGGCACAGATGCAGTCTCTCTCTCTCTCTCTCTGGGAGGGGGGGAGGGGGNTACTCCTTTCTGCCGCCGGAACACAAAAGGAAATGCCTCCATGAATCTCTCCTTTATCTCCCCATGTTCTCAGAGGTGACACATCTCCTTAGTGGCCACACCAGATGTCAATATTCACTTCTAATCCATGATTGGTTTGACTACACCTTCCTTAAAAAACTTCCTTCCTGTCAAACCAGGACAATTCCCAACTGCATAATGGTTCAGACTCACCAAAAGAAAGGAAAACCACCACTTCTGCCTACCCTGTCTGTACTGGTGCTCTTCTGTAACACAGCAGATGTGCCTAGAACACACAGTACCACGGAGTGCACAGACATTAAACTGACTGCTCTGCTGGGTTCCAGTGAATCTCTTACATGCCAAGAGTAATATCCCTTTGGTTTGCACTAAAGGAGACAGGGATGATCCAGACAGTCCTGCCCAAAGGCATTTCCCCAGTACTGAACCTCAGGTAAGGCAGAATTTCAGCAAGCTCCAACTGCGTGACACAAGCTGTTGGCCTATTTAGGCACCTGGCCCTTGGCATGTGCTTGTGAGTCTCAGTGTGTGCATCACAGTACTTAAATCCCTTTTTATATCCAGAACTTCTGAAACATTAACCAATATCTACTTAGCTGTATCAGCAAGCTGATTTAAAAATATTAACTGTTCTGTCCCATAATGGACTCTGAAATATCTTGTTTCAGCGGTTCAGAATTTTACAACTTAGTTTTAGTTACTCTTGGATTATAATTTTTGTATCTTCTCTAATGTTAATAATTTGCAGAGATACAAGAGTGCCAAAGAGGAGAAAAGAAAATAATGTATTTACAAATGCAATGCTAGGACAACTTATAAAACAAGGAGGGTCCTTTGTTTAATTTGTATTTTGTGTTTGATTGCTTATGTCTCTGCATGTGGGCTTTGCTTTTTACCTTTCTGAATTTCCAGGAGAATTTTGTTAATATACGCACTGACCTTTATCAAACAATGTAAGGAGAAAGGGGGAAATATTTAATCAGTTCAATATAAATTTCAATCACTTCAAAGGTTTCATGCAACCCACAAAATATGTATTAAAATTAAGGTTGCTGGTGTATATAGGTGATGTGAGGTGCGATACAACAGCTGTGTATAAGCCTAATTTCTAGAATGTGGGCTTATAAGCACTGTTTCTCTTTTCCCTGATAAAGAATACCACTTTCATTAAAGAGAAGCCTTTCCTATTAATTTGGAGTTTTTGCTTTTTTAAATATTTTGCATGTAGTAAGGGAGTGAAGAGGACGCTGAAGTTTCCTTCTGAGGTTTCAGTGGGTTAAGACAACTAACCTATTTTTCAAAACTGTATGAAGAGATGGCCTTTGCCACGTGGCTCTTGGCTTTGAGAGGCAAAGTCATAGGAGGCAAAGTTCAGTATTCACAATATGGCTGCATGTACCTCTAGCTATGAGCCACCAAAAAATTGCAAAAAAATCTGTGTGTGAAGATTTGGGACAATTTTTTCTATTACAAGGAAGTTTTACTTAGAATGGAACTTTAACTTTTTTGTGTTCTGACATCACACAAAACCTTATACTTCTGGCTATGACATTTTAGTGTTTTTGAACTCTGGTTAAATTAAGTGGTTTAACCAGTAAACTTGATCTTCCTTTGCAAATGAAGTAGGGAAGAATTATGATTATGTAAGTGTCTTGGATAAATATTTCATACTTTCACACAGCTGGATCTAAATTCGTTCCTCCCTCTGAACTCCGTGGATAAACAACATTTGGCTTCCTAGCAACCTCATTTGTCCTCAGTCAGCCAGAAAAATTATTGCAACTCAGTTTTAAAACAGTTTGATTTAAAATTATGAAAAATACCTGTGTTGCAGATGTACAATTTCTTATGCTGCAAAATTCTTCCACTACGCAGGAGGAACAGGCAGGAAGAGATGCTTTAGGTACCCTACTCTGTTAATTTCTCTCCGGCTCTTTACCTTCTGTGAGGGGAAGTTGCAAGCATACCCAGAAAAAAAAAAGAAAGAAACATCTCTTGCCCTTTGTGCATAACAAATTTTAGGAGGGATACAGAGATGTGACAGCGAAATGAGCTCAGCAGAGGCCAGCCAGATGGACAGTGGCAAGCAGAGTGAAGCTGAGAGCCAGGTTTATTAACGCGGTTTTCAGAAGGCAAATGGTGACCTAGCTGGAGATGCTGCCTAACAAGGCAGCGGGGGCTGGAGTCAGACAGTCCTTGGGGGTGCACAGCAATAAGGTGATGGGTGACAGACACACATATTAGGAAAAAGATCACAATGCAGGTGATTAGCCACAAGAACTGCTTACCCAGCTGATTAATGTTCCTCCTTGAAGGTATTAAAAACTTGACTGGACAAGGTCATGAGCAAATGCCTTACACCATCCCTGATTTGAGCAGGGACTGGACAAGATAACCTAAAGAAGCCCCTTCATTATTCTATAATTCCAGCTTTTGAACATGCTACTCTTTCTGAAGCAGCTGAGTTTCAACTACATGGATGTGCTAGACGATGCCTACTGTACAGAACAGGTCCCTCACCCTGAATATTAGAGTCAGTTTGGGGTTCTGCAAGTGACTTCAGCAGAAGCAGACTCTAGTTTCTGTTCCAAATATTTGCATTTATTCACTGACACGAGTTTACAACTTCTGATGCTCATAAAGAAATTCTTGAAGTTGTTTAGTAACTGTTCTACTTGATTTAAGGCATATGCAAGTGCAAAGTAATCCAAATTCAAGTGACTTGGAACTGTCATTAATCTCTCTCCATGATGAAATAGTTTGTTTCATCTCAAAACTCCTTTAATAGCTTTGCTTTCCTGTCCTGCATTTGCCTCCATCCCTACAATTCATTTTTTCCATGGTTTTTCTCTGACACTTCAAAGAAGGAAAATAGAGCAGGCAGTATAAATCAGATTAAGTTTTACCTTGGTACATACATTTTTTTAAAAAAAAGGACTAGTACAGAATTTCATAGTTTCCATGGCTGCTACTATCCTACTGAGTTCAATACCCCAAGTGAACACTTATAGAAACTCCAAGAAATAGTCAAACACAGGAGCCTGTGTACTTCCAATTCTGGGTTTATAACATTTGATATTGCAATACTTGGGTTATGTGTTGCCATAGTCTTACGCAGATATGCCACAAACCTCAATCAGACTTAAAATTACCTTTGGCAAGAAGCACAGAATTTAGAATCTCAAGTTTTTATGTCATTCTTTTACATCTTTTTGAAGTTCTTCACTCCATGGAGCTACAAAAAAAGAGCAGATAATAATTTAGATTGTAATGACACAAAAAGACCTGAATTTCTCCCTACAAATATATACCAGGCAGAGAAGGACAAGAAGAAAAATATGGGTGTGACCAGCACAGAAGAATTTCCCACATTGTCTAATTTAGGCACATTGTCTAATCATCAGAAACAGTATCAGTTTAGAGGGAGTCAATTTTGCTGCAGCACCTATAAGTCAATGAAAATATGATCAATTACTTTAGGAAGAGGAAAAAGTGCTATAGTTGCACTGGTGGCATTGCACTCCCATGTAAGGAGCATCCAATTTGTTTCAACAGATTTCCAAAGTAGTGTGAACACAGAGGTCATCCCTCTCCAGGGTAGGCTGCCACTCTGAGAGACTGAAGAAAATCTGTATTCTCCTTGTCTCTCAGTGTAAAAGATGAACATATTAATTCTGCTAGATTTATAAAATCAAGCAATTTCCTGCATATCTTTGGACAGTGTAATTCAAACTTAGCTTTTGTTTAAGCCTAGTATTATTTTCTATCTGAAGATGTTAGTAAATAAGATGTTTCTCAATGTGATGACATTTTTAAGCAGCAGCTAATTTGTGTCTGGTTCATAGACTCCTATTTGTTTGAAATTTGCATTTCACAATTTCACATTAGTTCCCTAAAAATGATACTTTAAGAATATCTTTGTAAGCATTTTCTCACTGCTGCTAAACATCATAATTTCTTGGCATTTATATGCAAACATCACAGGTGTGACCCCGAGTACAGTTCTGACTAGGCAATTAAGTGTACTGCAGTCAAGCACAAGGATGTAGTGGGAACCAGATGAGATGGAGCTTTTTGACACCAGGTGAACCAGTGTGCCTTATGGGTGCACATCCAGAGGAAAACCCAAGGCAGAAGATTGTAGTTGTCTATGCATCCATGTTTCCTGCAGCAAAACCTGCTAAATTTACTGCTTCTAGTTACTTACCAAGCCTAATTCCACCAAAGATATTCTGAATATTTCTACACTGCTGTGGACAGACCGCAGCTTACTAGGTTTTCTGCAGCTGGACCACATGCTTCTGGGGTAGGAACTAGACAATTATTTTAAGGATGAAAGTATTACTCGTGTTTCTACTCACCCAAACCTATCCCTGCACTGTGCAGAGCTTAGGTAGAAAGGAGAACCTGACAGAAAATAGAACATCAAATACTTTTCTAGTGATAACTGAATTTTTAATGGTGACAAATTGGAAATATACAGAATTTTTCAGATGAGGAAGCAGAGCAATTACCCTATTCGCACAATGCAAGGAATATTGAGAAACCCATCTGAAACCCTTAATGCTGAGGTACATGATTTAAATGCAAGACTACTACTCCTCTCACATTAAAATATGGTAATAACCACCTTTCAAACAGAGTTACTGGAGAGACCAAGGGAAAGCTGTCTCCAATCTTAGCAGGACTGATTTTTTTCCTGATCTTGCATTCTCTTTCACTAAAATAAGTGAGAGAACTTTTTATGTCTATCTGCCATCCTTTGGATCTCAGTATGCAGGGCTGCACATCTCATCTTTAAATGCTCCAAACACTAGAAACTCAAACCACTAATAACTGCCTTTTGTAAGTGTAGTTTTCAGAACGTGACCAAGGTATTTATTGTATTGACTTCACTCTTTGAAGTGCATAGAGAGATATCCTGCAGAGACTAAAGCAACTCTATATACTTCTCATGGGTAAAACTGCAGTCATCTTTCTCATATTGCCACCAACTGGCCTGATTACCCTCACAATGGAGCCAATTTTGCACTGGAACAATTCCACTATCTTTAAAGAATGTTGTCTTCATTTATATTTAATCTGAGAAGGAGTGTCAGGCTCCAAACATTATTTAATCCACAGAAAATCATAAGAAAGATGAAGTGAGTCTGCTTAAATGTTCAGATATTTGATTCCATCTCTTTTAAAAGAAAAAAAACCTTCTAGCACTGAAGAAGCAAAGTCAAGAGATTTACCCATCATAATCATTTGAGTTACATAGGCAGTTTTCTCCACCCTATACTCCAAAGCTTCTAAGTTCCTTCAGTTTTCTGCTTTTTTAAACTACTTCAAGAGAAATGAAATTAGCAATGAACAAAATTTGTATTTTTCAGGCTTGAGGTCTCAAACACAAAGTATTTTGAACACTCAGCAGAATTATAACAGTATTACAGAAGTTCATCAAGGCAGAACTAAAAAACAACTGGTGAGGATCATTCAAAATAAGTTAATTAAACATAAACTATTGTACTGGGATGTATTTTATCTTAGATGTATTCATTAATCTTTGAGGGCTTCCTTTTCTCTTTCCAAAATGATGTGACTTTGTAAGTGGAATCAGTATGATTCTGGGCACTGATGACATGGCACTTGCTCCAAAGCCCAAATGATTACAAAAAGATATTAGACACATGAGAAAAGTCCTAAAAGTATTTCTAAATAGAAAAGTATCTCCTTTTTTGGAGGGTGGGGGAAGAAAGGTGTGGCCACTGCTTGCCTCCCAAGTTATTTTCTAAGGAGAAATAGAAACCTAAGTGATCACTGTGTGTAACACAGCACCTCTCCCAAGGAACAGAAAATTACATTTTCCTTTCATCCTCTAGATCCCAGACCTGTCCTGCCTCCTGCTCCACCACTTTGATGAAGCACAATCCACCATGCAGTGAGTTGATTCAGAGCTATGGACATAAAACCAACTATTCATAGATTTCTTGGCTGGCTGATTTCCCTTTGATCAGCTCACAGCCAACATCTACCTGCAGCATCAGCAGGAACAAAAATCCAGACCTCTCTCTAATATCCTGAGAGGTTTATACCTTTAAGATTTTGTCAGATTTGTCTAAACAGGCCAACATAAAAAAAATTACTGTGGTGAACTAAAGACAGGCAACATGTCCATATAAGCTTGATATTATTAAAAAGTTAGGCTAAAAGCATTATCACTTTGTTATTGCAATCAATGCTGTTCTGTTACACTTTGTCTCATTTGTATTCAGTACCTGAAAAACTGCAAAATTACAGAAATTCTGAATGAGTATATCCTGTAAATCCCAACAAAAGACTGTTTTTCATCCCCTTGAAGTACTTTCTTCTTTTGATTCTGGGAAAACTTTTCATGATGTTCTAACAGCTTAAAGCAATGGCACATGTAACTTAAACCTTAAATTAAAGCAGAACAATGGAAATGCTATGTTTGCAGTATTATTTATTTGACCTGAGGTTGCCGTGGGGTTTATTGTAAGTTTGGAGGCTGCAGAGCTCTGAAAGAAGCTTTTAGCAATTAGCTAATTTACTGTATTTGGACATATCCTGAAAGGTAGAGATACTCAATTCATTTTTATTTCTTAGCTCAGACTTGGACTCTTTTATGCTTACATTGGCAAATATAAAATCATTTATAAGCAGAATAAATACAACTTTCCAAGAAAGAATTGAGGCTCAAAAATGAAAGGACTAGAGCAGTTAGAAATGTGTATGTTAAAAATTATATGTAGGACTATTATTAATTCCACAGTGAGCAATAACTTCAGAAAAATCCCCATTATTTTTCAGTATTATAAAATAGAATAGTACACATGAGAATTTTTACACCTGTGGAGATAGGAGCACTGAAAAACAGCTACCCTTACATAAAATATTATCCATCTTATCCATGAGCATGTCTGATGGTCAGCTGGCACACATTTCCCACAGAAATAGCTTCCATTATCTCTTAATCAATTCAGTTCTATGGTTGAAGCTAATTTTCTTAAAATTCCATAACATTACTCAAGGAGATTAACCCATTTGAATGAAAATACTAAATTGATCCTGACATAGCCTCTTTGCCATTCAAGTCTCTCTCCTACTCTATTTTTGATTAAAAAAATTTTCCCTCAATTAAATAGTATTTCCTGTCAGATTCTGTGCTTTTTCAGGAAAAGCTCCGTTTTGTTGAAGCAACACATTCTCATGTAAAAAGCCTTTCCTGTGGAAAATTCTCCACTAACTCTAATCCATTTCTCTTCCTCGAGGTCCCAACAAGATGCCTTCCTGCTATGCTTTCACCATAATTTCAAACTGGCCATGCTGCTGTCCTAGAAGTCCTTAAATGGCTGCTCCAGAGATATTTTGCCCATCTAAAAGCCAGTCAAAGCTGAAGCTTTCACCCTCCCTGTATTAAAATGCCTGTTGCTGAAGCTGATGTGAGCAGCAGCCACATGGCAGAAGTTTTAAAGCACTCAGAATTCTCGGATGTCCTTGGTGCCACCTCCTGCCCCGCAGCACATGTACGGCTGTGCAGAGCTGCACAGGGTCTCCCAGCAGCCGCCAGCTCTCCCCAGCCCTGAGACTGCAGAGCAGCACCAGTGGGGCTGATCAGACAAGGCACAGCTTGTCCTCAGCTGTGGTGCCTCTTGCAACTCAGCCATCCTATGGCTTTGGGAGAAGTCACAGAGATGAAAAGTTCCTCCTCACTCCTACTTGCAAGGCAGGCATTCTTAGAGCAGAAGCTGCTGCAACGCAGTGCTCTTAAAAGACACGAGTTTTTTTCTTCAGGGCCTTTTTTTCCCTCCCACACTGTTTCATCACATCTTAATTCTGATTTTGTGCCATCGCAAGCTCCAAGAGGTTTGTGCTGCCCATATAAACTAGGAAGTCTACAAGCCCCTAGAGGTGCACCAAAGATGAAATATGACTAGGCTTGTCTCTTCACGTTTGTGGCATAGTTATAAGGAAGAGTTCTACAAAATATTTGTTAAAATTAATATCTTTTCATTATTTCTTATTGAAAAAAACAGCCAGAAAGGTTCACTGTGAAACTGAATTGAGACATACCACCATCCAAGTTCAATCAAAATGCAAAGAAAGTTAGCATACAATCAGCAGCATTCTAACAATTTGGTTAGCTGGGAGATGTAAACCACTCTAAATATAGTATTCAATATATATGGTATATACAATACAATGCCATGTGAAAGCTTATTTATCTGACAGTGGCTTTAACGATACATAAAATGGGCTTGACAAGGACAGACTTAATGATGTGGCACTTCATTCAATCCACTGTTCTGTCTCAGGACAATGGGTAAGAATTCATCCGTTCCTAAATGGGTTCTTCTAGCAAGAACTCCTATTAACCTCTTGTGAATCTTTTTTGAACTGAAGAGTATTGAAAATGTTCTAAACCAGTAAATGGTGAAAATGTGAAATAAATGTTGCAGAAACACAGATCCACTGGGATTTGTTCTTTGAAATTTTTCACTTTGCAAGGATTTGAAGGCAAGGAATTTGTTTCCTTCACAATAGGTATAATTTGAGTGATTGATTGTGTGGTTGAAAATCAAGTTTAGTATTTTTGAAATATGCTTTAAGACCCTAATATATTTAAGCCTACTTCTGTTTATAGCTCAGTAACTGCTCCACTATCTTGTGTTCAAAAATGCAGCAATTTTTTCCCTCTGCTTATTGTCAGTTTCTCTAGAAAACTATGTATCTTGTTTAATGATTTTCTTCTCAAAGTATCTTTCAAGTAATTTAAAACTTTTTCTTTTGAACAAACAAACCTATATGAAGAAATGCTATAAAAATTCTTATCCCAAGAGACCGCAAGACTTATGTTCCCATCCAAATACAAACTCTCATCACGGACACAGTACAGTCCTTGATTCACAAATCCTATGGGATTATTGCAAAGCATTAAAAATATATTCACACAGTCATACTTTTAGTCAGTAAAAACACTGAGAGAAGAACAGAGAAAGGACACGACTCCTGAGTTTATGGCTTCATAGAATGAAACAGAATCCACAGAGGAATAAAGTGTTTTATTTGTTTAATTTGTTTTTATTCCCAGGAAGACATTTACTGAAAAATTAAACAAACTCCAAAGCAGTGTGAGAGCCCACTCACCATGACTCTAAACCACAGCAGAAATGGAAGGATAGTCTTTAAATTTAAGATATATTCCAGGATTAAGATGCCACTGTAAGCAAGTGCGAAGATGAAGAAGTTTATTCCTCTTTTTCTCACCAGCAGACTTTGTGGCATCTGGATCCATCATGACTCTGACATCAAGTCACATTTACCTGCTTGTCCTAAAGCGCAGCCATGTATAATCATCATATTGTCTATAGAAGTTTCTCTATACAAAATTCTCCCTTCCCAATATATAAATATCTCATTTTTATCTTCAAAATTCTGTGGGAAATGCTCTTTCATCTTGGATTTTTTTATACTGAACATCCAAATAGCCTCTTGGTTCTTCCAATCTTTGCAGTCTCATTTTCAATAGCTTATTTAATTGGTACCTCTATTCCCCTTTTAATCATTCATACCATGTTCAACTCATGCATGGAACATAACATACTCTCTTCAACTAAGTCTCTGTTGAATTCAAGTGAGAACCCTTCAATAATTTTTCCACATACACACATATTTCTTGAATTTATACAAATACCCTGCCTCTTTAACTACCTTTTATATCATTAACTCCTTTTTGCAGAGACCATGTTTGATTTGTGTATTCAGAAGCTGAATAAATAGTTGTAATCCTGTAAAATCACAAAGTCCTTTAAATATGTTGAATCATAAACTGAGCTCTGTATTTTCTGATCACAAAGATTTCAGGTATTTTTGAGTTTTCCAGTATATATTTGGCACATTATTAGGAAATGTGGGTCTGTTAAGAGATATGGTGACTTTTGAATAGCTGGTCAAATGAGAAGATGAGTGACATAACATTCCTGAATATTATGGGGATGTTTTTAGCTCATGTCACAGACAATCATATTTTGTGAGTCTAAGGCAGGCAGCCAGTTGAGAGCCACATTAGCAAAAGAGGCAGTCATCTAAGATAGCATGGCACTGTCAGTTACCCTTCCTCCATTAAGTGGTCCTGACTTCTGCACCTGAAGAAGTAATAAGGATGTATGTCAGTTCCTAATAGGAGTAAGGAGAGTAAATCTCCCAGCAGTAACCTCAACCCTTCCAAATGTTCACAATGCAAGACCAGCAAACTCAATCCTCTAATGTGCTCTCACCCTAACTCACAGCCTTGCTGTGACAACATGGAATAGATCCATCTCCTTGAAGCACTTAAATCCAATTTTAATAACTTTTCTGATAGATTATAATCCAGCATTTTCTTCCCCATTTGTATTGCATATATCCAGTAACTATGCCTGGTATCCAGAGTATAATAATTCTTTAGATTAAACTAACATCCAAAGTTAGCAGCTATTTTAGGATTTTTTCTATCTACATTAGGAAAGGAAGACCCAGGGAACTACAGGCTGGTCAGTCTCACGTTCATGCCCAGCAAGTTTATGGAGCAGTTCTTGAAACTATGTTAAGGCACATGGGAAATAAGGAGGTGACTGGGAACAGCCACCATGACTTCTCTAAGGGTAAATTGTTACTGACAAATTTAGCGGCCTTCTGTGATGGGATTGTAGATTTGGTGGATAAGGGAAAAGCAATGGATGTCATCCACCTGGACTTGTGTAAAGAATTTGACACTGTCCCACATGATATCCTTTTCTCTAAATTGGAGAAGTGTGAATTTACATTTGATGGATTGACCAGTTGGTGGGAAAGGAACTGACTGGAAGGGCATTTCCAAAGAGTTGTGGTCAACAGCTCAATGTCCAAGTAGAGATCAGTGATGAGTGGCTGTGTGAGTTGACAGGCAGGAAGCCAGAACAACCACAAAATCACAGCTGAAATGTAAAGAGTACATTCATTTCTTTACCTCACTAACCAGAGGATCCCTAAAAAACACCGAGGCAGAGACACACACAAGAGGGAACGCAGACCCTACGAGGCTTAGTCCATCCCAGCAAAAGGCAGGACTGCTCTTTGCACCAGTTTATCTAGGGCCCATGCACATGTAATTTGCCAACATGCTGTGACCTGCCCTGTGCTTTTCATGATCTTCTATGAGCTGTGATCTTCTTTCTCCCAGAATAGGAAGCTCATCTATGTCTGTCAGAGTGCCTCCAAGTCTCTCAAAACACCTATATTATCTCTACACATAAATTCTAGTTCTCAAAAAACAGAGGATAAACAACAATAGGCATAAAATATGGGATTTCCCTTACCCTTATTCTCCATGCCTTGGTATTCCCAGCTGCAAGGNTGATGAGTGGCTGTGTGAGTTGACAGGCAGGAAGCCAGAACAACCACAAAATCACAGCTGAAATGTAAAGAGTACATTCATTTCTTTACCTCACTAACCAGAGGATCCCTAAAAAACACCGAGGCAGAGACACACACAAGAGGGAACGCAGACCCTACGAGGCTTAGTCCATCCCAGCAAAAGGCAGGACTGCTCTTTGCACCAGTTTATCTAGGGCCCATGCACATGTAATTTGCCAACATGCTGTGACCTGCCCTGTGCTTTTCATGATCTTCTATGAGCTGTGATCTTCTTTCTCCCAGAATAGGAAGCTCATCTATGTCTGTCAGAGTGCCTCCAAGTCTCTCAAAACACCTATATTATCTCTACACATAAATTCTAGTTCTCAAAAAACAGAGGATAAACAACAATAGGCATAAAATATGGGATTTCCCTTACCCTTATTCTCCATGCCTTGGTATTCCCAGCTGCAAGGACATTTAAACAAATCTCGCATCTTCCTCACCACTATTCCACTTGTAACCCTTTTTTCCCAGTACTGGCATTCCTCAGGGGCTGGTGTTGGGACCTACATCTTTGTCGGGGACATGGTCAGTGGGATTGAGTGCACCCTCAGGAAGTTTGTCAAAANATATATTTGGCACATTATTAGGAAATGTGGGTCTGTTAAGAGATATGGTGACTTTTGAATAGCTGGTCAAATGAGAAGATGAGTGACATAACATTCCTGAATATTATGGGGATGTTTTTAGCTCATGTCACAGACAATCATATTTTGTGAGTCTAAGGCAGGCAGCCAGTTGAGAGCCACATTAGCAAAAGAGGCAGTCATCTAAGATAGCATGGCACTGTCAGTTACCCTTCCTCCATTAAGTGGTCCTGACTTCTGCACCTGAAGAAGTAATAAGGATGTATGTCAGTTCCTAATAGGAGTAAGGAGAGTAAATCTCCCAGCAGTAACCTCAACCCTTCCAAATGTTCACAATGCAAGACCAGCAAACTCAATCCTCTAATGTGCTCTCACCCTAACTCACAGCCTTGCTGTGACAACATGGAATAGATCCATCTCCTTGAAGCACTTAAATCCAATTTTAATAACTTTTCTGATAGATTATAATCCAGCATTTTCTTCCCCATTTGTATTGCATATATCCAGTAACTATGCCTGGTATCCAGAGTATAATAATTCTTTAGATTAAACTAACATCCAAAGTTAGCAGCTATTTTAGGATTTTTTCTATCTACATTAGGAAAGGAAGACCCAGGGAACTACAGGCTGGTCAGTCTCACGTTCATGCCCAGCAAGTTTATGGAGCAGTTCTTGAAACTATGTTAAGGCACATGGGAAATAAGGAGGTGACTGGGAACAGCCACCATGACTTCTCTAAGGGTAAATTGTTACTGACAAATTTAGCGGCCTTCTGTGATGGGATTGTAGATTTGGTGGATAAGGGAAAAGCAATGGATGTCATCCACCTGGACTTGTGTAAAGAATTTGACACTGTCCCACATGATATCCTTTTCTCTAAATTGGAGAAGTGTGAATTTACATTTGATGGATTGACCAGTTGGTGGGAAAGGAACTGACTGGAAGGGCATTTCCAAAGAGTTGTGGTCAACAGCTCAATGTCCAAGTAGAGATCAGTGATGAGTGGCTGTGTGAGTTGACAGGCAGGAAGCCAGAACAACCACAAAATCACAGCTGAAATGTAAAGAGTACATTCATTTCTTTACCTCACTAACCAGAGGATCCCTAAAAAACACCGAGGCAGAGACACACACAAGAGGGAACGCAGACCCTACGAGGCTTAGTCCATCCCAGCAAAAGGCAGGACTGCTCTTTGCACCAGTTTATCTAGGGCCCATGCACATGTAATTTGCCAACATGCTGTGACCTGCCCTGTGCTTTTCATGATCTTCTATGAGCTGTGATCTTCTTTCTCCCAGAATAGGAAGCTCATCTATGTCTGTCAGAGTGCCTCCAAGTCTCTCAAAACACCTATATTATCTCTACACATAAATTCTAGTTCTCAAAAAACAGAGGATAAACAACAATAGGCATAAAATATGGGATTTCCCTTACCCTTATTCTCCATGCCTTGGTATTCCCAGCTGCAAGGACATTTAAACAAATCTCGCATCTTCCTCACCACTATTCCACTTGTAACCCTTTCCTCCCAATACTGGCATTCCTCAGGGGCTGGTGTTGGGACCTACATCTTTGTCGGGGACATGGTCAGTGGGATTGAGTGCACCCTCAGGAAGTTTGTCAAAAACACCAACTTGAGTGGTGAGGTTAACCCCCCCGAAGGAAGGGATACATTCAGAGGACCTTGACAGGCTTGAGACGCGGGCTTGCGAGCATCCAGTGAAGTTCAACAAGCCAAATGCAAGGTCTTGCAGCTGGGTTGGAGCAATCCCAATCACAAACATAGACTGAGTGAGGAATGGATTGAGATCAGACCTGGGCAAAAGGACTGAGAGATGTTGGTTGAATAGAAGCTTGACATGCACTGGCATCACATGCTTGAGCCCAGAAAGCCAACTGTACCCTGCACCAAAAAAAATGTGACCAGCAGGATGTGAACTTGCTGCAGGAAGTCCACATGAGGCCACGAAGATGGTCAGAGGGATGGAACACTGGAACAAGTTGACCAGAGACACTGTGGATGCCCCACCCTTGGAAGTGTTTAAGATCATGTTGGAGGGGGAAGTTTGAGCAAGCTGGCCTAGTGGAAGATGCCCCTGTCCATGGCAGGGGATTGGAACTACATGATCATTAAGTTCCCTTCCAGCCCAAATCACTCTATGATTCTATTCTATGATTAAATTACTGATATTCTAGTACCAAGCCCCATTGTATGCCAGTCTGATCATCGTGTCCAGAGATTACGCTTCAAGGACAGCCCATAGGAACTAAAATTTTAAAGAATTAATGTAGGACTCACAAAGAAAATCAGATTNCCTCAGGAAGTTTGTCAAAAACACCAACTTGAGTGGTGAGGTTAACCCCCCCGAAGGAAGGGATACATTCAGAGGACCTTGACAGGCTTGAGACGCGGGCTTGCGAGCATCCAGTGAAGTTCAACAAGCCAAATGCAAGGTCTTGCAGCTGGGTTGGAGCAATCCCAATCACAAACACAGACTGAGTGAGGAATGGATTGAGATCAGACCTGGGCAAAAGGACTGAGAGATGTTGGTTGAATAGAAGCTTGACATGCACTGGCATCACATGCTTGAGCCCAGAAAGCCAACTGTACCCTGCACCAAAAAAAATGTGACCAGCAGGATGTGAACTTGCTGCAGGAAGTCCACATGAGGCCAAGAAGATGGTCAGAGGGATGGAACACTGGAACAAGTTGACCAGAGACACTGTGGATGCCCCATCCTTGGAAGTGTTTAAGATCATGTTGGAGGGGGAAGTTTGAGCAAGCTGGCCTAGTGGAAGATGCCCCTGTCCATGGCAGGGGATTGGAACTACATGATCATTAAGTTTCCTTCCAACCCAAGCCATTCTGTGATTCTATGATTAAAAGTCTGTCTTTTCCCAAACAAAAGAACAGGAAAAACACAGACACCTCATCCCAACCACCCCTCCAAGTTATTCTTTGAATTACCTTTGCAAAGGCAGCAAAATACTGAAGAGCAACTGTGGCCTTCCATTTTACAGACAGGAAAAGGCATAAAAAGACAGTGCAGGAGAACTCTACACTGCAGATTATGCTAAGAGCAGGACTTGGTGACTCAATCCAGAAGACAGAAAAGCTGTGCATCTTCCAAGATGAGAAGGAAATAGAGCAGGACACTCTCATCCCTGAATGCTACTGCAGTATTATGCCTTCTGTGCTATGACTTATTATGATTTACATGCATCATTGAACAAAATTTGTCCATCTGTTAGAGAAGAAATCTCTGTATTTACATTCTTGTGGCTTTGCTGCAAGACCTCTAAGACACCATGTTAGACGCTCATCTGCATTGTCCAACGCAATAATTTATTTGTCTTGATTCTCTTCATAATGTTGTGAGAAGAAAGGCATAAATGAGCTTAATCTCCCGTCAGGAGGCCTACTGCTCCCCCTTCAGATACTTGGGATGAATCTCAGTCTCTGCACTGCTTTAAGACAAAGCAAAGACATGAGAATAGACATGTTACATTTAGATGACCATATAAAGTTTTTTAATACAGTGTTTATTGTCAAAGAAAATTCTTTTCCACTTTTTCATTTTTAAATTCATTGGATAGGTGTGTGACAAAGAGTAAATCAACATAAATAGAGCAAATAAAATATAAAACAGGATTAAGAAATAATTAATAAAACAAAAAGAGTTGGCAAGAAAGTGGCAGATTATTTGGAGCCTGATATTTATCAAAGGCTAAAGCATAGTAGGTGGCTCAGGTTATTGTATTTTTCTATTAAGGAAGAACAGTTTCTTGGCAGATTCTGCAGGCAGTAAGCACCTCAAAGCCATTTTTAGCTTTGCATGCAATTAGGCTGCTGAATCTAATGGGAATGCATAAACTCCCCTGTGTAGCTCATCCTGCAAGAATGTATTTATCTCATGTTTTTGTGTTACATAGCAGTACAGCAAAACCTGCTTGCTCTTATTTAAAAAAAAGAAAACTTAAGAAACATCTATATTGAAATGTTTGCGTATTCTGTGTGATCTATTTATTTCACTTAGAAACAGCAAAATGTAATTTTCAGTCTATGTTAAAAGAAACTGTAAAAACATTACATTATTTTAACAAACAGGCTGCTTCTTGTCCAGGATCATACTTGCACACTTAAAAAACGTTTGGGGTTTTCTTTACCTCTTTTTGTCTATCAAAATACAGACA
>WEIT01031005.1:76962-95238 GCA_013389985.1 Dryoscopus gambensis
CTGTGTGCCTTATACTGTAATAGCCATTCAGTATTTATTGACTTAACAGGGAGGTAAGCAATGAAGCCTCTTTGCAGATCTAACACTTAGCTCTTATCAAAGAGCAGAGCAGTCTAAACTACTGACATGAAAAGACCAAACAGAGATGTATAAATAAACAGGAAACATATAACTATGAACTTTTCCAGGATTTCATCAGAAGGAAAAGTGACTACTGGTCTGCTGCTTTATAAATCTGGAAAAACTATAATTTTAAAGAGAAATATAAATCTTCTCTCTCCCTGATAAAATTTACTGCTCTTCATAAACTGCTTAATCATGAACTTACTACTGCTTTTGATTAATGGCTGGGGAGAGAAAAAAAGTCATATTTCATCTGAATAAGAAATGGGAGTTTTGTAGCAGTGAGAGCCCTAACCAAGGTAAATCTATACCAGAAAGGAATGGCTTCTTTCCAGCTTGTATAGCAGTGACTGAGCTTTTAAATACTAAATAAATCTATTTTCCTAAACTGCAAGAACTTTAATTTTTCCAAGAACAAGCTTAAACCTGATATCAAATGCATTAGCAAAGTCTAATGCAGGAGAGGAAAAAGAAGTACCCTATTTTAACCATCCCTTTAAATTCTTCAGGTGTTCTGTAAAGGTTTTTTTTCCTCCTTAAATACAAGTATTAGTGACTTAGAAAAGCAAACGTTTTACTGCATTTTACCACCAAATATATCCTCTTTAGAATCTCTTCATCTAGGTTTCTGTCCAGCACACACTACTGCAGTCTAAGAACATTCAAGTAAAACTCCTAACACTTAAGACGCAGTTTTTTCAAAGACTTATGGACATGGTGAACTTTAAACAGAAAACTAATAACATCACTTTTTTTTTCATTTTAAATTTCAGTGAAGGAATTCACCTTTTTTAAAATTATCCAAATTCACATATCTCAGGAAACCAGAATCAAAAAGCATGAGAGATGATGGCAAGTAGAAAAATCACTAGCGCAAATAACTCTCTTTCACAACTGTTGTATGCCTACAAGAACCATTCCAGCCACACGTGGGGACATGGGAGACAGGCTAATGTTTCAGATGGGTGCAAGCTTACTTCAGGACATTAAGTCAAAGAAAGTTAAACTACCTTTCTCCTTAAATTATGCGACAGCTGTGTAGAGGTAACCTTAAAACTAATGAAAGACTCTTTTGTGGAGAGGTGGGAATATTGAGGTTAAAGAGATAATCAACTAAAATGAAGAGAAATCAGGTAAGTTTAAAAATATTGTTGTGGTTATCAGATTCCAATACATGTAGGGTTTTCTTATCTGGAGGATAGAAATGTCACAATTCCATGAATTATTTTTCATTAGGAGAGAATATGCAAGTTACAACCTATCAATTTAATATTTGCAAATAAAGAACAACTTTTCATTCATATTGCCCCCTAAAAATATTAGTAAAATGGGAATAGAATATGAATTTTAATAGCATTACCTAAACATAAGTAAACCCCTTCATGCAAACAAAATTAATAGTATAGGTCAACCAAGCCAATAAAGGACTTTTTTTTGCCATGAAATACCCTTTTTAAAAATCTATCTCACTGTTTAATGGGAGTGACTCTAGCAACACTAGCCTCTACTGTTTCTCTTGGAGCTGATCACGTTTTACCAGAAGTGTAATCAATGTTATACTTGCAAAAGAGAGGTCCAGAAGAAACTTGAAGTGGAGCCTGGCTTGCTTATAGAGTCATTACTCTTCTGCCTTTTATTACTGAATCAAATGAGTTGCTAAATCAAGTCCGTCTTTAACACCAGTCCCTCAAGAATTGCAGGCTAGTCAGGTCATGACTACTCTGTAGGCAAGGCTTATTCAAAGAATTTTCCATTTGATTTTCACTCCTACAAGTTTTATGTATTTTATCCAGTATGTGGAAATGAAATTATTTATATAAAATTTCCCATCTCCACAAAAGAAGTTACCAGTCTGCTCTGCCTTCCCAAGTGCAGGGCTAACACTTGCTTTGGCACTCCTTATTTTATGTTAATCTTTGAGTTATAATAGATACAGCTATACTGATTCAACAGGAGATGTTGAGGATAGTTCTTTACATCTTTAGTAAAGGTCAGCCTAGTACTGCAGAAGGGTAGGAACTGTGAATATGAATCCTTTTTTTTGTCAGAGGTCAGAACCAAAGACAGGTCCTGGATTTAAGCTTATGATAGAATTCTCTAGATAATTGCATGAAAATATTCTCACAGCTCCCTTTCAAAAGAAAATGAAAAGAGAAAGCAGAAGCTGGTACAGCACTTGGAAGAGTTTAATTATGTTAGACACTACTTTTCTGAGCCAAGTTACTTACACAAAGAGTTAATGTTTGCCTAATGTGAATGTTTTCATAACACACTATCTCATCAGAGTGAACTGGAGTGTTAAGTACCATTCATAATGAATTTTTAAAAATGTAAGAATTCCTATTCCTTCCACCAGAGGTTTCCCCATTCAAACAACTTATTTGTCAATCATGACAACTCTAAAAGTTGCAAAAAAAGAGCTGGAATTGGAAAAAAAAAATGGTCTTGATCTGTGCATAGGGAAAGCCTCCTCAGACAGTAATTACTTTTAAGGAGAGAAAAGTACACAAAGGAAAAATGCAAAAGTTTGATGGATCGGCTGAAACTGGGGCAAGTCCCAGTTCAGTGCTTTATCAATTATATCAAACTACCTCCATGTTTAAGGTGCGGGGGTTTTCCCTGCTGAGGCACTGTTTCTGCAGTACTCAGTTCTCAGTTCATTGCCATGTTGTTGACTAGATGAGGTAGTTTGTGTTGGTGGCATGCTTTAAATATTTATGTTAGCAGAAACATAAGGCTTAGCACCACTGCAGTGGGAATAGGATGCTCTGAGGGTACATAGAAAATATGATGGGTTTAGAGGAATACATTACACACTTCCGAGAGTTTTTCTTCTTTTGATAGCACAATGAATTTCAGCTTTCCAGAAGAAATGCAATTTATAACCAAATTTCTATTTCCATTTCCCTCAGATAGAAGTGTTAACATACACAAGTGTTAACATTGCTGTCATGAAAGACCCTAAATGTATAACCCTCTCTTCCTCCCCTCCCCACAGTGATCATGTGGTTGCAAGAGAGTACAGTGGCCACAGTTGTTTTTCCTCCACACTTATTTCTGCTCCTCCCCACAGGTAGCTGTCTTGCACATCTGGGTCCTTTTTAACCTAAATTAAGCCATGTCATCATCTCCACAGTCCCTCTTCAAGAAAGTATGCCAAGCTCTTACAACTAAAGTAATAGAGAAGTAAAGTAGTCCTAAGGAAAAAAAAAATAGGGAGACTGCATCACTTAAGTTATCATATTTGCTTCTGTTTCTCAAACGTCTTATTTTTATTAGAAAGGGAATCTTCAAAAGCCCGCAAATATTGAACATGAAAATGCAATTCTATCCTGATCACCTTCAAATAATTTTTGGTGTAAGAAACTATTTCCTTCTCTCTTCCTCCCCACCCCCACTTTACTCCTATAAGAGAATATAATTGAGGAACGTTGAGATGACATTGGTCAGAAACCAGGCACCAAGAATGAGATTATATATTGCAAATATTCTGAACAAAAGACGCTTATTTCATTGGTTTGATTTATTTTTCGAGTTCAGTTGGTTGGTTGGCTGTGGGTTTTTTTGCTTTTGTGTTGCGATTTTTTAAAGAAAAAAGTACCTTTTTTAATGAGGTCTCCTTTTCACCTCATATTAGATGGTTTTGAATTCCAAAATGAAGCATTTAGGCTTAAAACTTACCAAAATTTAAGATTCAGTTGTGGTTCAATAATATCTCTTCTTCTCATGTACAATGAAATTTTCTTTCCCTGATGCACTCACATGTGTGAAAGACAAGCTCACCTGATGTTTTCCTACAGTTTTGTTTAAAGGAATGAAATTCTTTTTTACCACTTTACGATCCTTGTTATCCGTGGTATTCTACATAGGAGAAGCAATGATTAGTGGCTAAATAAGTAAATGATAAACAGTTAGTCTAGCGTGAAATTACATAAATATAGTCACTAGAGAATAACCCTTGCATTTTTCTTTTGAGTACAAAAATACATGTAAAGCAGTGGTTCTGAAACCAACATCACAATATAAAAATTTTTAACAACAAGAAGCATTCCAGATTGATGTCATTTTATAAGGCTAAAAAACAAAGCAGCAGAATTATCTCTTTTTTGGGAGTCTTGACATTTTACTGAAATTTTCAACAGCCTACTATTTTAGTGTGTGCTTGCACGGTTCAGAGATCTTACTGCTCCTACTAGCATTTGAGGGAAAATAATTTTACCAAAGTGAGTTAGTTTTCAAACTCTTGATGTAAATACTCTTCAGGTAGAAAAAACTACTTGTCCAGTAGCTTTCAGTAAAAGATTTTAAATTTGGTGCAGTCCATGCAGCTCCACACTGAAGTGCAGGCTCCAGTCAAGGAGTCAGACCTTTCAAAGGAAAAGGTTGTCTCCCTTCCATGTTTTCCTCCTGGGGCTTCCTACTGAAGACATTCAGCAAAGGAGCCCTTGTCAACTTTCCTACTGTAAAGAGGTACAGTATGCATTCGTTAAAAAAATGTAACACTACAGAATGATGTTTGAGGTTATCTTACATTGTCCTGGTTAGAGAGACAAAGGTTTCTTGTTAATTCTATACCAATAACATCATGGCAGGGGCATGGTTTCAGCAGGAGCCAGTCTCCATTTTTGCCTTTGTTTGGGAAAATCACACCAGGCACTGTCTTCAGGAAGTGTTTTTGTTTGTTTGGTGGTAAAAACCCTTTTGTGGGCAAAACACTCTCTCTTTTGTACACTCTTTTATTCATATTGTTGTGATTATTGCAATTTTTCAGCAAATTGTGATTCCATCTTCTAATTTCTCAGTGTTTCCTCGACTATTGGAAGGCGGGAAAGCGAGGCAGCTTGAGTGGGTCTAATGTTCCCAATGGATTTTAAACCAGCACAAGCATATTTTGAGAAACTCTAGCACTTGAACTTCATATTTTGAACTACTTCACTCTCCCTTGAAGTGCCTTACAGACTGAGGGCTTCCCCTGGGAAATATCCAGCAGACCACATACACGCAATTTCCCATCTAAATGCCATGACATAGAATTTATTCCCTTTTATAGCAATCTAGTCTTCTTTGTGGAGATGAAAAATGGGAAAAGAAAGGGGACTATGACAGTATAAAGTTACTGTCGCGAGAGGTGGGTGGATGGCAAGGTGCCGTGACCTTCCAAAAGTGTCTCCAGGAGGAAGCTACGTGGCAGGGCCACTACACTCATACACGCACACACACCAGATAGCTGAATGGACGGATTGACATTAAAGGGATGAGAAGGGTCTTCGTATAGGGCTCCACAGGGTAGGTTTATTGCAGCCACATATGTGAAGGGGCCCAGGGACAAAAACAACGAATATGGGAGGGTCCAGGTTTATATATGGGGTCGGAAGGGGCAGAAAGACCACCAGGGGCCAATGATCTGAGAGCATGAGGGCGGTACACAGGCAGGGCTTGGGTATGGGAGCCAGTGGGGAAACTCTGGGGGAGTGGGGAGGGAGAGGGGGCCAATGGGGGAACGGGGAAGGGAGAACCTTCTAGATAGGGACATGTAAGGTAACAAGGGGAGGGGAGGCCAACGGGCCAACCAGGGAAGCAGAACTGGAGTACATTAGCATGACAAAACAAAGCATCCTGGGGGAAGCCCTTTCTAGCTCCCTGACCTGGGGAGGATCTTTTAGGGATTGTCCCACCAGTGGACTGTCTTGGTCCCTTGTTCAGTGGGCCCACCAGCCTCCACAGGTTACTAAATGGCTGAATGTGGCATGAAAGCACTGGTTTTTGGATTGTTTGCTTCTGACACGAGTGACCTCTTACACATTCCAAACCAGTACTGCTTACCCATGAAGGTACTTGAAAAGACCTGAACTTGCTATTTTGAGATTATGTGGTCTTCCTGGAGGGGCTGCAGGACACCTAATTCTTTCAGTGATGTAGCCTTGGCTGAGAATCCTCCAAGTAGTTCTTGCAGCTACCATTCTGGAGGGCCTGTTCCTTTTTGGCCTTAGGTTCAGCGATTAATTTTGGATACTCATTTAAGGGAAAGAGATACTTTTCAGCACTACCTTAGCAGATAAAACTTTCTCATGTGATGAGTCACACTGATTTTGCTAAAGAAATTCTGCCCATAAGGACATGTAAGAAATACAGGCATAAATATCTATTGGTGCTGCCTTTTTTTTGCTCTGAGGGGGAAAAAATATACCAAAAAGACAGGAAAAAAAATAAGGAAAAAAGCCAGACATGCTAAGGGAACTGTACCTTCTACTTGTAGACAAGAACCTTTCCTCAGCTTTTATTATGCCTGCAGATGAATGTCATAACTAAACATAAGGAGGTTTGCATTTTTCTTATGTCTTAAATCCTACTCCTTTGATTCACATCACTTTCAACAAAAGAGGTCACTAGCAAAAAGTGGCATCAGCCATTATAATTTTGGCAGGCTGACAGTCAATTTTGCCACCTCCTACAACTCACAAGTCACATTATAGCATGATTCTATGTTCATATTCAAAGCTAGCCAGAATCTGGTGCAGGCTCTAGAAAATGAGTCTTTAGGATATGGGGCCCAACTTAACGAAGCAATTTTATATAGAGGAATGTGAAAAGGAATAGGAAATAACAGCATTCTGTCTTTTTTCAGCATATTGCCGAAGAAGTGTTCCGATCTCTTTTTTATTGTAAGATGAATAAATTCTATGATTGGATTTTACAAATCCTTGACGGCCAACATAATCAAGATTTTTGTGTATCTTCAGATTCCTGCAGACCATAACACCTATTACTGCCTCAAACTTAGGCAGAGGATTTGTGCCAGCATATAAATTGCAACATATGAAAAGCGTTATGAATCAGATAGATACAGCAAAATTAGATACAGTAAAATGGTGAAGGAATCATCCTCTATAAGTAATCTTTGTAATTTCTAGAGATATCTTACTGAATGCTAAAGTTAGAATGCATACATCTGGCCATGACTGTGATAATATGCGTAAGGAGACATATTTCTATTGAAAGCATGAATTAATTTTCTTTATTAAGGTAGAATTAGTTAGACGATAGTATTTCCTCCATTTAAAAAAGAAGACAATAAGTAGATATGAAAAATCTGAGCTCCAAAACCAATTTTTTTCCGAGGAAAAAATAAAACAAGTATTTTAACAAAAACCCTCAGCATTAAGGAAGACAGATAAATTACTGTTTTAATTTTCTTTAATCCACAAAAATAATGAAAATTGTCAAATCTTACACTGTGAAGAGGCAAAAATTATGAAAAGTGCTAGATTCAGCTTTTGTTTGACTATTATTACAGAGCTCTAAAGAAAGATGTGCTCTTCTTAGCTGTCAAGATCCTTGAATCACAAATATAAACTGAAGAATGATACCTTTGAAAAACATCTGCATGCTACATTTGGCATCATGGGAATATCTGAACAGAAGTGAAATCCAGGTATTGATATTTTTTAAATGTTACACATGACTTAATGCAAAATAAAAATTCCAAGTGATATCTATTGATCTGTACATTCAAACAAATGGAGCAACTGACACTGCCTTTGGAGGAATGAAAAACACTCCTTGGAATTCACTCTATGCCTGTTAACTACACTGGGAGTTAAATCTGCTGTCATAGTGCTTTCAGTTTCAAACATTTTATTACAAGTTTCAGGTAAAAAAAAGACCAACAAAAACGAAATCACCTCAAAGAACAGTCCTGAAAAAAGAAATCTCTTCCTATTAACAACTGTCCTAATTATTCAGAAAAAGAAGTCATGCTTCCTTTTGTATATGTGTATGATTAAAGTACTGCACTCTTTAAGATTAAAAATACAATCACTTGAAGAAAAACCTTATCAAAAGTTTGAAAAGCTAATGCATACATCACATTTTTTGCTGGAGGACATATATTTCCTTGAAGAAAAAAAAGAAAAGGGATAGGAGGCAAATCAATAATAAATATAAGATATACTCCACCTGTATCTAGAGAATGTGTGAGACAGGTTTGAAATCCCTGTACCCTCTGGGTTTTACCATAAATACAGCACCTAGTAAGCCTTGGCCAAAGCCAATGTAGCTAAGAGGCTAACTGGACATGGGCTATCTTCTTTTCTGCTGCACTCTTAATCTTCTTACTTAACGGTGCATCATGGTATTCAATTCCCTGAAGTGCTTCTAGCATGTTCAAAGTGTGGAAAAAATACCTAAATAGCCATTGCACCTAGAAGAAAAATGAAACATTGAAGCAGATTAATCACTTTACCAGGGTCAGGACATGAACTTGTACCTCTATTGGTATCAAAATACAAGTTTTGTTGTGATCTGCTTGTTATTTACAAAATCAGATCATATGAAGGGGTTTCAAAAAATTTTTTAATTAGTCACAGACTAAACAAGTATAACATTCATTAACTGTGGATGTCTATAGTTATTAACATATTCCCAATGGTACTTTCCTTTTATTGTCTGGTACATTCCTTGTGCATTCTTACTTATCATATATGATATATCAGCATAAACATTATACTAAAAACATATTAAAACATGTTGCTTCACATTTTTGAAAAGATGAATGGGCATAATTTTGCAGGAATTCTTAAGAGAGATACATATTTTCTTTTAATAAATGTTATAGGTTTTCATTGCATTTTTTTTATGCAGAACTTTACCATTTTTAATGAACAAGGAACAAAAGTACCTGTTCTAAAAAATTTTAGTAGTTAAGAATTTCTTTTTTGTGAGAAGATATCTAATAAAAAGGCTCAGTCTTCAAATATGGTTTGTATGCAGCTGTTGTTTAAAGCTTCCTGAATTGATCAATTTAATCCACTAAAATTTTACATAGTAAAAGAACAACTAACTTGTTTTCTAAGATTCTTCTGTTATGAGGAGTTGTAAAAATTTACATCCAGAAAAAAAGAAGCTACCTATTGTTCAGACCTGCATAAATAACTGAAAATACTTTAGATATAGATTCATAATTTACTTATTCAAACACTATTTTTTTTAAAAAATGAAAGATTAGTAAGAATTGCGTTGCTTTTGAAGTAAATCAGGTCAGAGAGGCTAATAAAAAGGGGAGGTTCTAAGCTCTTGCTGTATCTACCAACTATGAAATAATCATGCATGGGGGGAGGTTCCCAGTTACAAAACTGAAGTCTGGCCAACTATTACAAGGTTTGCTTCCTAAATTTCACTGGAGGAAAAAACTTGCATACTAATGAAAATTGTTGGTTCATTCTTACAGTTACTACTATGGTAGAATAAGGATTAGAAACCATCCTTGCCAGATGATAAACGCCAGGAGGGACATTTTCAATACTTTGATGTAATTGCTAAATATGTCATTTAAGGAATTACTCAGAGGAGTAGGTTTCTGTATTTCTTGATGCCTTGATGATCAGCATAAATCAGTTGTAAACTGTTAGCTCAAATTCAAAGCTCAAAGTGAAGGCACAGACTAGTAATACATAAAGTGAAATTAAGGATAAAAAGAGAAAATTAAGTTGTAAAGATCATTGCTAACAGGAGCTTATTCTACATGGCACTAGAGATACTTAAAACTGAATTTACCTATAAACTAAACCATGCTTGATTTTATAGAGATTTATATAGGATGACCCAAAGCTTATAAAATCTCGATATCATGTCCCAGTTATAAACTATATAAGTTTATATTTACTAATTTATAGGATATTCACTCACCTAACACTTATTTTCATCAAAATTGTAGCTAAGACAGCATAAAGTTGTATTGCCTATAAATGCATTAGAAAATGAAAGATGAACATTTTTCCATATTTTAAAATCAGAAGAATGAAATAAAACAAGATATAAAGTTGCTAAAACAAACCTCAAGGGAAGACCTTTTATTGTAATTCACTCAAAAAAAGTTCAGGACTGCAAAGAAATTAAACCTTTTGAGATCTCATGTTTGTGTTGCTGATTATTTATTAATTAAACATTTTCATTTCCTGGTTAAACTACAAATATGCTAACAACTTAAAACCTTATCTCTAAATAGAAATTAAATGCTTAATATCCAATACATAAAAGATTAGACACTGGTTTATTGTAAACAGAAAAGAGTCACTCTCCTCTGACTTTTTGCATGGAAAGTGGAACTATATGTGGTGTAACAGTCAAGACTGAAAGTAACTTAAAATAATTTAGTCTACAACATAAAAAATAAAGGTGCTAATGATGACAAAAAAAATGTCACTGAAAAAGACTGTGCAAGGAATTTCTTTAAGGCACTAATCAGACCTAAACCTGATTAAGTGTCTAATTGGCTTGATTACTGATGGCAAGAAAACATGTGCTATAAACCTGTTCATGATAAGAGTTATAGAGGCTTCAGGGAAGTTGAAGTGGCAAGATGTTTAGAAAACTAAAATCAGTATTTTCTAGACCAAAATTAGCACCTGAGGTAGCAGATTGCAAGAATGAAGGTGCCCCTCCACCACCAAAGGCATCGACAGGCCAGGTATGGTTTTTCTTGTCTATTATAGACTCGTTAATACTAACTTTTGTTTAGAAGGTAATTATGTAAGTAAATGCCAAAGGTTAGGATTTCAGTTATACTTACTGAACATGGTATCAATCTTTATTTAGAAAAATGATATAAATATCTTTATTCTCCTCCACTTACCATCTTTTCTTTAAGAAAAAAATTTAATTTTCTCCTCTTGAAAGCTGCTTTCCAAATAGGGCTCACCTGAAATAGTACAGGCTTATGAGAGATCATGATCGACATTGCAAATGGAGAATTAGAGATACCGGTATTGCTGCTTTTCATATGATGATATATTTTTCTGCATCTTGTTTCCTTCTGGCAGGAAATGTCAGTATGTCCTTTCTGAATATTAGAATGTCATGCAGGTATATATCAGCCTGCTTCCTGATAACCATTGGAAAGACAAAGTAATTTAGTAGCTTTTTAAAGAAATCTTTCTTTCAGCTTGGTTTTAATAACATAAATCCTCTTTGAAAAAAAAATAAGCTCTATTAGTCTGTATTTTTATTTAGTATTTTTTACCATAAAAGTTAATTCGTTCTTTTCAATTTAATTAATGGAATATTTTAAAATGAAGCAAAAGGATAAGTATTCTTGCTCTTGTTGCCTTTGAATTTTTATCTTTTCCCAATAATTTCCCAGGAAGTGTTTTTGTTTTTTCCAGCTTGACATAATCAAAACTTTACAAGGCAAAATGGCAACAATTTATGGTTTCACAAAATAATTAGGGAATGAAAAATGTTCTTAAGTATCAGCCTGAGCTAGTAATCATGCTTATTGAAACCATCAAAACTCCTCCATTATAAAGTTAATTTTAAGTAAAGGGTTTCTTTTAGCACATTCACAACAGTTGAGCATATATAAAATTTCTGACATAACTTCTGGGAGCTTTGATTTACATGTACAAGGGTTCTAATAATTTTACAGCTTTAAGTAAAACTGATAGAAGCAAAACTGTTTGTAAGACAGAATCACTTCCTAGGACTGAGGTTTTCTAAAGCTCATAGGTTTATACAGCCTCAAGAGGTGTGGTTTAATCCAGCCCAACTACAATTCAGATTTGATTTATCACTGTTATAAATAAGATGAGCAGGCATATCCATACTGGCTTTTTGTCATACACAAAAAATGGCAAAAATGTCTATGTTCAATAACCTTCACATACTGCAGATCTACAGGCATTGTTCGTGCTTCTTTTACAGTTCAGTTTTCTTGTGTGTCTCGGTTTGAGGCAAATTAGAGGAAAAACATCCTCTGATAGAAGGCAGGTTTCAACCGCCCCTCCCCCACCAGGTTCAGAAAGATTTTTTTCTCGGAGGAAAGTGAAAGATAAAAACCTATTTATTTAACAAGGAAGTGCACGCAAGCGCGGAAAAAAAGGGAATAATGTTAAATAATAAAACCTCTCGCTGTGGCGAGAACCCGGGTAGGTTTCAGAGCCCTTTGCAGGTGTGGCTTTCTCCTCTCCGGAGCTGGGGTTCGGCACTGGCCCCTCCGGGCTGAGGTGTAGGGTCTCCTGGTGTGTTCTGGTGTTCTGAACAGTCCAGAGGAGGAGAAGAAGAAGCCAAAGTCCCAGGGAAGCAGAGGGTTTTAACTCTCCATCTCTCTCTCTTCCGAGAAAAAGGAGCCAAGAGCTGGGAAAAGCAGGAGGGTGCTTTCCTCTGCTCTGCAGCAGCAGCAGCAGCTATCTCTGAGTCCTTGAACACAAAACCACTCGGGTTTTTTTCCCTCCCTTTCTCTCAGACCCAGTTTTAAAGGCACAGAAAGGCACAGGATTCATGTCTGGGCATAGAGCAGGCGATAGGGGATACACACCTGAAAGTCACCCCAAGATGCTGTGTCAATAAAATACTGTTTTAAAAGAAGAAAACTCCTGCATATCAACAGGTTAGTTCTGTGCAGGCTGATATCTCATTTGGCAAAGTGCTCTAGCAAAACAGATATATTTAGATTTCACTGAAGATATGGATTACTCTTTTTGGCGGGAATAATTTCATACATCAGTGCAACACTCAGATTGTATCACCATCAGCCTCCACTCTTCAAAGCACTGCTAAGATATGGATCAGGGATTAAGACATTTCCTGCCTGCAAGGAGATACCGTCTAAAGAGAAAAGAAGAAAGTATATAATATCTGGTAACCAATTAATATACTAATTAATGCACTAATTTATGTACTTATGATATTAGGAGGGAGCCTGAAACAAAGAAAACAATCTTTACAACAAAACATCATGCAAGAACCTTGAGTATGCACAGACATTGATTGGAATTTTAATATATGTATATAAAAATTATAATTTAGTTCTCTCTACATATGTGTATTAGAACTTCAATGCCTGGTTGTCTGAATAAAAACAGGAAAACAAATATTTTCACAGAAAAAAAACAAACCCCAATTTATTCTCAGAAACACAAACAAAAAGATGGTCACTGACTTAGGAAAGGAAAAAAAAGTGCATGAACACCTAAAAGCTGCTAATGTCAAATAATTTTTCCATGTGCTGATACAGCCTAACATCTTTCTCTATTAATTGGCATGCTGCACACCAGGAAAACTCATTCTCTCTGGGATAGCAAATGCTCATGGTCTTGATTAACATGATACTATTACATAGTACTGTGAACACCTAGGACTCCCCATGTACACCTCACTCCTTCCTCCAAAGGCCACTCTGTTAAAGCTGAGATGAACCAAGGTACAGCTACACAAGGATTTGGTTAATGGACCTAAGTCAGTTAGTGTGGGAAGAAATTTTTTGCAGTGAAATTTGATACTGTCTCAGTATTTTGTACAGATTGAGATCTGCCATTGTGGTAAGGCAGCTCAAAATATACCAGGTGTGTTAGCCCAGCAGAAGGTTTAGGCAGAAGCATAACTAGCTCAGAGATGCACATTGGCTTGTGAGAGGCAGCACTGACCAAGTCAGCTCTGCAAACAGGCGGCAGCAGAACTCTAAGCTAAGCAACTGGGTTTGCACAGAGGATATGAAGGTAGCAAGTTTTGATTTCAGCATCCATCACAAGTTCTTTTGCAAATCCATCTGGAAGCACACAGAACACCCAGGAACAGTCAGTGTGTGGCAACTTAATCAAAAACCATCCTTATGGTTCTCAACAATGACCATCTACAGTTTCTAATCTTGTTTATTTTTTTAAGGATGAAAATAAAACAACAAACAAACCACAGAAAGAAGAAGCCAGTAATAAAGTAGAGCCTGTACCAAAGAAACAAGGTCAGTAATAAGCTATTTATCAGTTTTCAAAGATTATCTGGACACAATATATGTATAATGTATAGGATTTTAAATAAAACTGCTGTTCTTCCTAGTGCTCTGGCAGGGGCTCTTATTTTTTATTTGTGGAAGAAATTAAGATCTCTGAATTGTCATTGACTCCAGACCAATGATTTGTTACAACTATAGGAGTATCCAACAATAACAAAGGGCAAAATGCTTTCAAGCACACAATCCCTTCATGAGCTTGCCCACTCTAATCAGCTAGTCTAGGAAACTCTATTTCCTCTTATTGCAATTAGACTCCTTAGAAATCTTAAAATAAAGGTATTTAGTAGCTTAAAAAAAAAGCAAATTTTTAATGTTTCTTTTAGTAATACTTCTCACATGTACCAGAAAAGATAAGACAGACTTTAGATGGTGACATTTAAATATTTCACTGAACAGCCATTCAAAACTTCTTCAAAAAAACCCCCAAAAACCAAAAAACCAAACAAGCAAATAATTGGGGGGAAAAAAAGGAAAAACCAATGCCATCAGAAATATTTGCCATCACCGTTCAGAAGTTACTCAGGACTGGTACACAGGAACAGAGAACTCAGGACAGTGAAACAAGGTAATTATTTGCCTAAGCAGCTGGTTTCTGAAAACAGCGGCAGCTGCTCATGGCTGTCCTGCCCCACTCTTCCCCCACCTCCAGTAGCCAAGCCTGTTTCGCTACCAGAGCCTAAATGACTGCTTACACCAGCTACCAAAATAAAGACTCAGGATGGGTGAAGCAACAACTACTGCTGGGCCATATCCCCTCCTCCCTCCCTCACAGAATGAGTGGTAAAGCCTTTTCCTTTTCCATCCTCCAGTATTAGGGAAAAAGAGTCCAGTTTTCCTGTCACCTCATGCTTTTCCTTTAGGAGAGCAGTTCATGTTCATTACACTGAAGCGGCAAAGCCAAGACTGAGGAATCTCCAGCTTTCCGTGATAAAGGACAACTAAGAAGAGTGGAGAAACTGGAAAAAGATCACAAGAATACTTTCCTACTCCTTACTTGTGTTAGTGTAATCATAACAAGCGTCACAATTTCTTTCCTCATATAATGAAACCTTAAACAAAGTCATTTAATGCAATTATCTTGTTATATAATGGCTGTAGCATGAAATCAAGGGAAAACAAAGTCTGACATGAATTAACTGTAGCAACAATGTAAAAAACCAAATTTGAAATTTGGCTTTTTATAAACACTAAGTCACAGATGCTATGCCATCACAGAACGAAGTATCAGTATAGAAATTCTTGTTTCCATTAAAAACTTAATCTAATTTTACAGATTAATATAACTCATTAAGATATATTTTGGGTTACTAAACTACTTTTTTTTTTCCTTCTAAAATATAAGATAAGTGGTGGTATAGTAGCAACTACACCATTAATTACTTCAGGAAACTATAATAACACAGCTAGGCTCCATGATTTTTGGCAGTATTTTTAAATCCATAATTGTTTGGAAGGTGCGTCAAGTCTCATTTTCAAACAGCTGCAAGACACTAAGGGTATTAATGAATTAGACAGACAACGGCTATACAAGCCAGAGAATTTACACAGGGATCACACAGCAGGAGAAGCTTATGAATTTCATCCCCCTGACTCTAAGTCCCTATCATCTGAGCCAAATAAGAAACTTTTTTATCTCTGGAGAGAAAAGGGAGCCTGGTCTAAAGCAGTTCACAAGAGAGTCTCGATAAAACTTCTGCAAAATTTTGTGAACTTTGTGTCAGACCTAAAATCATGTGGTTGTCTTCTGGAAGAAGAAAATGAGAATTTGTGTGGGTATGCTGAGAACAAGAGACCAGAGAAAACATTTTATGCTATATGTACAAATTTGGAGAGAACTATTACAAGCACAGCCAGGGCTCAAACAATATTAATTAAGGCAGACCAGCTAAATGGAGAACTTCAAATGTGTTAGAGAAAAGCCTTTCCAAGGTCTCTCATTACTTTCTCTGGTATAATCAAAATAAAATAGACCAGTAAAACCCTTAATCATAGTATCAGTTCCATAGTGCTAAATACAAATCAGCAGACTGAGTAGAGCTTATCTTCACCCCCCTTCTTTTCACATTGCCAAAACCAGCCATTACCTTCTCCTTTTCTCCTTGTACTTCACAAAGGAACCCAAGGTTTCCAGCACACATGAGAATCCAGCAGGAGGTACCATTGGAGCCTGTTTAATTAAAACTTGGCCACTTAGGTCAGTCAGCAACAACCGATACTTTTGGCTTCTTTGTTGGCTACTCATTGTCCTATCTGCACCTCCTCAGTTGCCCCCTCTCTCGCTAGCTGGCTTTGTGATTAATTCTCTGCATAATTAGTTCACTCTGTAATTAATTCTCTGTGCTTAGTCATTTTCTTCCATAATGGATTCATCTTTTTAATTTATTCCCTGCATTTTTTTGTGTATTTAACAAAGTGTGATTCACCTAATTACAGGTTCTCCGTGATATTGAATCCAATTGCTATAATTTCTTTGCATATTTATCACCTCCCATAACTGACTGGCTGTACAAATGCTTCCTTTATTTTACCCACCGCTGTTCAATAACTCTGTTGGTGCTTATGCTGTTTAGAAGGACACATCCAGCCTCTACCTGCTAGCTGGTGACTGCATTATCATTCTCTGTTTTACAATTTCTTTCATCCTTCTGACAGATAATTCCAGTTTGATTCCTTCCAACTACATTTTAGTACTTCTCTGAAGTCTGTCCTTATCTTTACACTTTTCCCTTGCTAGAAGTTAATCTGTTTCCAATATTCTGGGTTTTGATCTTCCTACTTCTACTAAATCAACAAGTGTCTCAAAGATGTTTTCCAGAATCACAGTCACATTTATTCAGCTTTTATTAAAGTGCATATTGACATTGCTTTGCTCTTGGTAGGACTTGAGTGAGAAAGCTAAAGTAAAATTACCATAGGTATTTCTACACATGCTACAATTGCACCTCTAGATCATAAAGTAGACAGAACCTCACTTCTGGGAGATTACCATGTTAATATTCAGTGGTATTCAGCATCTTCAGAGCCTAGATGCTTTGCGAAGAAGCTCAAGCAAGCAGTGCAGCCCTGCAGAGGAAGAGCTACTCAAAAAGAACTTCGCTCCAGACTCGCTCTTCTGTTTAGCTACTTGAGGAACAGTCACTTTTCCACTAAGAAAAAAGTAAAAGCAGAAGCAGTAGATAGCTGCCCTTAGGCAGTAGGCTCTCATATATTAGCCTACTGTTACACCTTCCGTCTTCCATAATGAGAGAGTTCGGACCCATATCTCTCCCATTCCTGTAGAGTTCCCTAACTACCTGTGTAAAACCTAGACTAGAGAGGTGTGGGAGGAAGTTCCGTGGCCTTCCTAGCTTCTGGGCCATCGTGCAGAAAACGATGCAAAGCCTTGTGGAATCCAAGAAGTCAGAATGCAACATGGAGCACGTAACTAACCGTGGAGCACGGAATGAACCTAGAAGCTAATCAAAACAGTAACCATGTAGGAAGAATGAAGGACTTTGATTTCAGTATGTATTTATATTACAATATTGTTGAATCTTTTAAAAAGTGGGGAAAAAATCCTCCCGACAAGTATTTGCAAATAAATAAGGCCCAGAGCCAAGATCCTCTCTTCTCAGAGGAGAGTTTTGGTCACTAGCTGTGATACAGAATATGGTTGCTCTCTCTTCCTGGAAATAGAAATAAAGCAGGTGTATTTATTGAGGGTACCAAAATCCTATGCTGTAAAACATAGGTTGGCTAATTCTGGTTAATTAGGTACCAACTGACTCTGCATGGTCTACCACTCAGTTAAAACTCTGAGAAGGGTAATTTGAATTAAATGTGAAATTTTGCAGCCCAAACCTCCCTTTGTCCTGTTATGAATTTGACTCTTAAGTTGCTCTTAAGCAGCTTTACAAAACCTGTCCCTTAGCACTAGAAAATCCAGAGCTAAAGAAGTGGTTTTTATTTCAAAAAATACAAATGAAGTATGTGATTTTATAAGCTTCAGCCCAGTGAACTAAACCTGCCAGTCCAAAGAGACTTTGAAATAATCTTATTCCTTGNTCTTCATTTTTCACATGAGTGACAGGTCTAAATTCTAGGAAAACAAACTCAACTTCTTCATACAATCTTTCTTTATTTATAGAAAATAAATTTAATAATACTTTAGTTAGCCACTGAAGTTGACGGTTGAATTGGGATGGACCTACTTACTGATTGTTTTATTTCACCCCTGCTGATTTCTGAACTTTTTTCCCCTGCACATAGCATTTGTTCAAAAAATGTTGCTTGTAAAGTCACAAAGATGTGCATTTTGTAATGTCAGAGCTGATGTCTTTTCCCTCCTTCATCCATAGGTTTCCTGTGTTTTTATTTTTTCTTGAGATCTT
>WEIT01031006.1:2828-20222 GCA_013389985.1 Dryoscopus gambensis
ATTAAAAAAATACCTCCTGGAGAACAGCTTACTCCTCTGCAGGTGTTCTAGCACTGTTTTGTAAGCATGGAGATTCTGCCTAGGGAACAAGCTTTTTTCCAAGCCTAGTTCTAACATGATTGGCTACAGTGTTTTAATTAGACATCAGGCAGCTGTACTTCAGAAATCTTTCTCTGACTGGAAATACAGCTACTAGAGTCGTGTTACAGTGTGCTGAACCTTTTTTACAGCATAAACCCGTCAGAGCTGAGGATCTTGGCTTATGACTAGAGTTTAGCCATACATTGTTCTGACCAGCTCTCCCTCTTTCATTGTCCCCTACAGCCATATTTTGCTTCTCAGCAACTGTGTTCCTCCCTTAGCAGGTGAGCAGTTCCCACAGGTGCTGCTGGCTGGCCTTTCATCATAGGAACTGCTTTATGCATCTCTGACTGAGCAACACTCGGTGAATCTGGATCTTGACAGAGCCTGTGTACAAGTCCTGATTTGAATTTTCAGCCATTTTAAAAACCTTTTCTAACCAACTTGTATCTAATTTTTTTTATCCAAATGATCTCTCTAGAAGGGCGCATTAAGGTAATGTTCCCTTGAGATGGAAAAAAGTCAGCAGATAGCAATTTAAAAATTGCCTCAGAACTGACCCAAATGTAGTGGAAAGCACTCCGGGAATGCTCTCTTCCTTTGTGTAATTGTTAAAAAGTGGAATAAAAAGTATGGCATCACCCTTTGCAGTGGCAAGAATATGCATGTTACTGCTCATCAAGTCATCAGACTTCTTACATAAAGGCTGATACAGGTAGCCTGGAGACAAATTGGCCTTTTGCAGTAGTGTACGTGGGACATACAGGCTTCATGTCTCAGATCCCTATTTCACTTCCTTCCTAATGTATAATGTTCAGGTGTGCCTTTTTTTTTTCTATATTCAGTGCTCTATTCAGGTGATAAGAATTTACAGCATAGGCCTATAGAGAACAAGGGAAAGAATCAGCATTTACCCCTAGCATTCCAGGTATTGTAGGTGAGTCTGATTGGGCTGCCAGTTGCAGCAGCTGCAAGGTTCAGGATCATATATTATTTAAAGGTCCATTCCTTTAAAAGATACAGGTTTTCAGTTGTCAGACTTAACAATGTGGCCTGAACTGTTTCCATGCTGAATGTCAGCTTGATGCAGATATGGTTCTTGAATATACAGTCCTAAATAGTTCTGTGTTTCTTGATAATGACAATAGGGAAAATGTACTGCAGTTGTTTTAAATGCCATCCTGCTTTGAACACAGAAATGAATGTTTGGCTTTCTGAGAAAATCTTTGGAAACATTTGCATATCTTCTACAGATTCTGCATAGAAATTTGCAGCTAAGTTCTGTCTGCAGTGAGAGTGTACCTGTGAGAGATGATCAGAACTTCATCTATGACTGTGACTTTGAAATGCTGCAAACACTTGAAGTGACTTTAAAACATTTATTCGCGGCAGCCTGGCTGTCAATAAGCAACTGGGAAGGGAGACAGTGAAAGCTGTCCATGCAATTCATTTCCTTTGGTTAGATGCATGTCAGTACCAGAGACAAGATTCTAAACACTTTTTTTAGTAGTAAGGTTTCTGCCCCATTTAGAGCACATCAGTTTATGCTAGGAGTTTTCTTTGTAAAACTTTGAAGATACTGGGAAGTGGTGGGCAAAGGAGAGAGGAGACAGCAGGAAAAATAGTGCATGGTTTCTTGGTTATGGCAGCTAAATTCTACCTGAGGAACTGGTTCTGTCTTTCTAGGTGATCCAAAGCAAATTACTTTTATCCGATTAATGAAAATTTGGTTTATTTTACTTCCAGAATTCCTTGATTGAATACTCTCAGTAATTTCACAGAAGAGTTGTTAAATGACAGGTTGCAGGAAAGGAGTGTGGAAATTGTGCTAGGAGAATATTCACAACTGCATATTTGAATAGCACTGAATACTGAATGAGGACTCCAGCAAATCAGAGGCAAGAGCCATGAAATGCCTTAGACACTTGAATGCCACTTGCTATCTATACTCACCTTCTCGTTAGTAACTTCCTCAGCCACAGGACTATCCTAAACACAAGAATTTAGGGTACATTTTATGTCCTAGTCTGTCTTCACTGTGCTACCTCTTGAAATGTTGAAGTTGTTTATTCATTCGAAGTGGGGCTACATAGTTAATTAGGCATTTCTCACTTTTGGGAACCCAAATGATTCACTCTGAATTATTCTGGGTAATACTCTCATTGCTTATTTTTAGGAATTGTAAAAGTAAGTGTCAGAAGGTTTTTAATTGTTGCCTAATTTAGGTTCCCTGGAGGCTAAATATACCTTCTAGTAAAGTAAAAAACAAACAAGACATGTCTAAAGATCTCCTAAAATGAAGTTACTGAGTGTTATGGGCTAAGGACTGGTAAGTTTCAATGGGAATATTATTTTCTCTTTTCAAAGCTCCATGTTTGACTGACTTGATTGTTCATAAAAGCAACGAGGGAAAATGCTGAATTAAGCACTTGCTTATTGGCCTTCTCTGGTGTACCACTTGCTGTGTGCACCACCAGGTCTGTTAATATGATGTTACAGGATGAAAATGTCCTTTCAGATGTGGACATTTTCTAGTCATCATAGGTATTAAGGACTTTCAAGATTGTTAATTTATCAATAAAGCAAAAAAATTAATACACTCTAGCAAACATTACAAGATATCAGTTATGAGTCCTAGGAGAGCTGCTGTGTGTATATTTGCAGCTCTTTGTATTACTATAACTTACAGTAACCTATTAATACTTACTGTTATTAACAGTATTAATATAACTTACTCAAAAACCTTAATGATGATTTAGCTTAGTTTCCACAGGAATCATCTAAGTTATTAGCATGTTGTTTGAATTTTAGAAGTAGCTTTTTCAGAAGCCTTGTTTGACTTTTATCTGATTACATACTATGTAGACAGGAGTGAGGATCCAGACAAAATGGTGGATAACACAAAGTCAGTTAAACACCGATTTCAGAAGTTACGCGTGATAGTATATAAATCACAGGATGCAGCTATCCAGGTTCAGTGCTGACACTTAGGAGCACTCTTTATTGCTTCTTATTGCTAAGGCTATCGTGGACTGCTGGTGCTTGCATTCCCAGCATTTTTTTCTAATATGTTATGTGAGTGTGAGAGATATTTCACATGCTAAAGATGGAATTCTTGTGACAGCATGATAGTCCGCCTCCTCCAAGTGCTGCAGTATGGCTGTGCCATGCATTAAATAAATGACTAGATCTTTGTAATGCCAATGTAACTTTATGGGTAAGGATTATTTGTATTTATAGCATCCATAAAGCAATTTATAGTCCTTCTGCTGCCTGTTATTTTGTGCTTTTGAGCAGAAAGAGTGGACTGCAATGACTTGAAATGCAACTGCAGTGTGCTTCAAAGGTTGAAAGGCTTTCCAGGTCAAAGGCAGTGAATGTGAATAGCAGTAATAACTACTCCTTTTTTTGTTACCTTGTATTTAGAGCTTTGCCTTTGGGCTCTTCATCTCCTTGGGGAGAGCAGATTTTAAGCATGCTTTGGAGCATGCATGTTTTGTAAATCTGCAAATCAGTAAATGGAGGTGCTGAGGTGACATGCTGTATCACCTACCAGACTGTGGTGCTGAAAGCAGAACTTAAGTCCCTGAGTCTATCTGAAGGTGCTACTTAAATAGTTCTGTTTTAATCTTTTTAAATCTGGATGAACTAGAAGAGTGCTACTCAAAACTAGATTTGAAGTTTAGTGGATAGTCACACCAGGGAGTCTGAGGACCAAGGCACCATATGTTGAAAAAAGGGGCAGAATTGTTCTTGGTAATTGATCCTACCTCTATCAAAGGAGATGGTACCTTAACTTCTGCACAAAGGGTTAAAATGCCTTCTGATTGTGGTGGTGTGCATAGGTCTTCACATAGACAGGGAAAGAAAGATGGGAAGAAAGGCTGAAGGACTACTTTCCACTGGTGCAGCTTCACCCTGAGTCCTGTGTGCAATTTTGGGCACCACAATATAAAAAAGACGTTAAGCTATTAGAGAGCATCCAAAGGAGGGCAGTGAAGGTGAAGGGCCTTGAGGGGAAGCTGTATGAAGAGCAGCTGAGTTCACTTGGTCTGTTCAGCCTGGAGAGGAGGAGACTGAGGGGAGACCTCATTGCAGTTACAACCTCCTCTTAAGGGGAAAAGAGGAAGACACTGATCTCTTCTCTCTGGTGACCATTGACAGTATCTGAGGGAATGGCCTGAAGCTGAGTAGGGGAGGTTTAGGTTGGGTATCAGGAAGAGGTTCTTCACCCAGAGGGTGGTTGGGCACTGGCACAGGCTCCCCAGGGAAGTGGTCACAGCGCCAGCCTGACAGGGTTCAAGAAGCATTTGGACAGTGCTCTCAGGCACACGATGTGACTGTTGGGGTGTCCTGTACAGGGCCAGGAGCTGGACTCGATGATCCTGATAGGTCCCTTCCAACTCAGTCTATTCTGTGATTCTATGAAACTGGGGAATGGTAACTTACCACAAAATGATTGTTTGTTGGTTTAACAACAGCCTCTCCAGTTCTGCTTGTTAATGTTAGCTAAAAATATACTGTGCCTCTGTAAACATGCAGAGAATAGCACCTGACACCAAGAAGTTAAATACTTTTCTCATTTTGGCATCTATGTTGTCTCCAGAGGATACATTAATCAAAGGGGGTGGGAGGTATAAGAATAAGACTATAGCATCATTAAAACTTAAAACAAAGTGCCTTATACCCATCTATTTTTTTTCTCCAGACAGCAGTACAAATCCATTTACAGGGCTATATTACTGAGTCACACTTCAGTTTATTTTCTGAACTGTAAGAAATTTTGAGAAGACAATGTACACTGCAGTGGTAATTCAAGAACTGAAAAACTGCTACAAAAATGAAATTGAGGCAAGTGTCCCTGGTAAAACAAAAATAAAAACAAAAACAAAACCCATCCTAAAGCCTTCCAAGACACAACAAGGATGTCTCTTGGTGTACTACTTTTGGTTGGCCAGGGATGTTTCATTATGGAAAACACTTACATATTCTCTGAGGAAGTATACATACTTTGAAATCCAGTGGGCTATTTAGCTGTAACTTTTTTCTTCTTCTTCTGATGTTAGTAGAGAGCAAAATTTGTATCTGCTGCCTGTGTCGGCTACAGCTAATTTTTCAATTTATATAAATAAATAACCTGCCAAAACTAATTACTTCTCTTCAAATTATAAATACATTCTTTCTCCTTTTCCTTCCCCCCATCTGTCTTGCTTTAATTATTTTTGCATCAGTTGTCATTTTAGGAGCTGGTTTGGTCTGAAAAGGGATGGTTGTGTATGTCTTGCTATTTTAATTTAACTAATTATGATTGCTGCTTTTTTTCTTGTTATCTGGAGGCAGAAATGGAGTGGATGCTCATATAACGGTGCTCTTGATTTGATGGATATGAAGTTATTCTGATCCAACATTACCTAGTAAAAAAATTACAGCAGAAACACTCAGTCCAGAGTTTGAAAAAATGGTGGGTTAATTTTCAGAAATGCTCACAAGAATTAGCCTCTCAAATCCCATTTCAGTCCATGGGGCTATAGTCTCTGGTGAATGATTAGTCTGCAGAAAGGCTGATTCAGGAATGCATTGTCTGGCACTGTTGTTTAACAGTGCAAAATTTAAGTATCAGAGATATCAGTGAACTACATAATCTTGAGTGTGACTAACTCTTGGTGGATTTCATGAAAATATTTATGTTTTTATGGAATTCATATCATGAAGTATCCCAGTGATGTCATGATCTTACACTTTTCTTTATATCTGTTCCTTCTTTGGATTTCTTCAGGTTTAGGGTTGTGCTCCCATTTTACAGCATGGCTTCTATAAGCATATATAATCTCAAGTACTGGACTCTTCACAGGACATTTGACAAGAAAGTTCACCCCGCAGATCTGCTGGAAAGGTACTAGCACTAGCCCAGCCCAAGGAAATCTAGTTTTGTCTTGCTTTTGCTTAAATATCCTGGAACTTACCTTTCTTATTCTTAAGGGAAGCAGCTGATGAAGTAGCTGTGAGGGATTTTGTGGTGGTAATTCCCATCCGTTTCAAGCAATTTCTCTCCAAATTAAGTAATTAAATGAGCAGAGAAGGCCAATTCGAATTCAGCATATATGTACAATACTTTCCAAGTTGAATGCAAAGGTAGCAGGTCCACAGCTGCTGTAATTGCAAGGATGCATTATGTTTGCAATTCTACACTTGTGTGTAGAGCAAGCTGAGATCAGTGCCATTTAACCTGCTTCCCTCCTGGAGAAGAGAGGGCCAGGCTTGCATATCTTAGTCCAGATACTGGCGACAGCAGGTTCCTACAGAGATCTTCTAAAATGAAGTGGTGAGGATTATTCTGTTCTGGGTCACTATTACAGGAGACATTCAGGGGACTAGATGATGTTTAAGGTCCTGTCCAACGCAACTCATTTGGTGATTCTCTCCAACTCCCATCTCTCCAACTCTTGTCTGCTTTCCTTGCACATCCTTACCCACTTCACTTCTTACTTATCCTGCCTTCTTCTCTTCAAGGATGTTCCTAGGCTGAGAGAAACACTTCCTGTGTTAGACTTGCTAGTCTTTGTTTTTTAATGTAGCACTGAGATCTATTTGATTTGGTAATATTAGATGGACCTTTGTCTTGGTTTTAATTTGCCACACAATCTTTATATTCTTCTTGTCTCATTTCAAAAAGAGCTCTTCCAGTCCCATTCTGCTTCACCAAGGTCAGTATCTGACCACTGCAACCCCAGGACAGTCAGGGAGGTGAAATCTTATTCAACCACAAGTTGATTGAAGTTCTGGAGACAAGACTTCACCATAACATTTTGACACTAAATAACATTCTTCCTGTTTACATGACTGAAAAGAAAACAAATTTCATTATGTGCTCTATAAAGTGTTAGCTGTGTTTTTGATACCAAAGAATATATTCTTTCATGTGTCCTGTGGGAACCTTCTAACATCTGGAACCCTCATTTCTCAATGCTTTCCGAGAAGATCCTCAAAATACATCTTTATTGTAATCCAATTTATCTTTGAAGAGCGTTCATTAATCCATTTATATTTAAAGGCACTTTCATAAATACATTTGCTGATGCACCTTGTAGCTTACATAATTTGTTTCAAACAAAGATTTGTGTTACTTCTTTTCATACAAACAAGCATACATAATTTATCTTTCACATATATATTGTAAACAAACACATTAATAATTTTATCACATACTCTGGTATTTCCCACATGAACAGAAGTGATTTGCTATAGCCTAAGTTAGCCACAAAGTTAAAATCTTATACATTATTTTTTTTTTCCCTTAGGGTACAGAAGTCACTCAGACTATTATTTTCAACTTCTAATAATCTAGTTTGGCTTTTTTCCAGAAGAAAGAGCCTTTAATTTTTGAATATTAATCCATTTGATCAGCTGAAGAAGAAGTTCCACTCTTCCTTAGGATTTCCTATTTTTTTAATACCTTTTGTTGTTGACATTAAATTTGGGCCTATGATAAGCCAGGGATACTGACCATAATTGTATGGTACAAGGTCCTGTACACAGTGCATCTTCAAGTCTTCAGTTATCAACCTACTGCTGCAACATTTTGGTTGATAAGAGAGCATTGAGAAAACAGATACCCATCTCAATGAATTATTTTAAAATAGGTATTTTCTGTGTATTCTTTAAAAAAAAAATCAATATTGTGCAAACTTTTGGAAAAACTTGCAGTTTAGTCGTTTCATCATGGATTTCATCATGGACAGATTCACAACAGCAAGGAGAGTTTTGAGAACCTTGTGACTGAAATTATCTCAATTTTCTTGTCAGCTCTTATGGGTATGCAGTGTACGCAACGAACATTAAAAGTGGCCTCCATTATGAGCTTAAGTGGATTTGAGACTGTGCCAGGAACCCTGCCCCACTAATAGCTTGTTCCAGCAATGCAATAAACAGTTCTGTAGCAAGTCCTTCAGACAGATTACTTCTCCAGACTGGACACTCAGGTTTGTCCTTGCTGATTTTGTTGTCTGTATCAGTTCACTGCTGCCTTAGCATGGTAGAAGGGCTTGCTTTTCTGTGTTTTGGGACCTAGAAGACAGTGAACAGAGAAGTAGTCACAAGAATCAGTTCATAACAGCCTAACAATTTCCTTAGTATGATTGTGGCAACAGTAGAAGTAAATTGACAAAAAGGAAAAAATCTGAAGGATATTGGAATATGGGAGTAGTCTGCAATGCCTGGCATGATCAAAATACAAAGAGACCTGTGATGATAGGAAACTGTTGGCTGACTCTGTTCTAGAGAAACTCTACTTTAACTTAGAGCATGTTTTTTCAACACAGTTACAGTATATCAAATTCTTCTTTATTGCTCAACCATAATTGATGCAGGAATTAAGAATGGCATTTAGAATTTGACCCTTGGTTGATATGATGGCTTGGCTGGGATTTGAATTACCGTATCTCTTTGCCAGTCCCAAATGGACCCAAAATATGTTCCAAGGAAAAATGATCCTACTGTTACCTCATTCTGAAGCCCAATTCTGCTTTTTTTCCCTAGCCATTCAAAAAAATATGCATGTGCTTGCTTCAAGGTCTACTCCATAATTTCCTAAAGTGTGAATTTTAGAATCCATTTACTTCCACTGTGCTTATCCTTATGTGTTCTGCATGTGATGGGAGTCTGGTGTCTGAGCATTTCTGAAATAAACAGAAATTTATAGTACTTGCATCTTTACACAGACATGGAAGATTTTGCAGAATCAGGTCCTATGATGGTTGTTTATGTACTCCTTGTGCTCTCATACTGCAGTCCAACCAGATGGATAGAAAACATCCTTATTTGGATCCTGGAGGTAGTTTCAGTGTCCCACTGGAAGAGCCTGCAGCCACATGATCACCATAAAGCTGAGGGCTGCACATCCAGGAAGGATACAAATCTCAAAAGATGATCTTTCCCTGTCTATAAAAATTCTTTAATTAATGCATGATGCGTAATTCCAAAGGGCTTGTCAGTCTTCCCAAGGCCAGGCATATGCAACACTAAGAATCATAACAGGCTTCAGATATTCTAACAATGTTTCACGATAGGCATCTGATGTATCTGAAACCTGACAGCTGTCAGGGTCTTATTGCTAGAACCTGAACAGATCATTAGTGACTGTGGGTTTATTACTGGACCCGCCAGGCTCATATTATATATCCTACCTTCTTTATTGTTCCAGTCAACAACAAAAATAAACAAAACCTGACTGACTGAATCCAAGGGAAAAAACCATATTATGGGACAGTTATCTACTATTTTATCCATATATATTGCATTGTCTCATTTTTGCCATCCTTGGAAGAAAGGGCACATGCTGTCTTCACTGTCTTTTTTTCAGATTTAGGGTGCAGTGACAATACTTTAATTTTTATCAGCTCACCAGGCAATAACATAATATGTGTTACTTATGACTCAGGAGTGAGGGCCATAGGCCAAGGAACTGTTTTTTCTCCTGAATAAAAGCCTGGGAAAGAAAAACGTGATGGCCATCTTGAGGTATGTCTGTGTTATACTGACCTCAGTGGATACTTCCTCTGGCAAAGGCCAATTCACCAACATGTTCCAGTCTTTGAGATTTCATATTAAAGTAATAGAAACTTTAAAAATCAGTAATGTGATGCTTATTAATACTTGTGATCTTTGTTAGTGTCAAAACTTAAATATTTATTAAAATTTCAGATGAAAAATTAAAAATACTGCTAATTTTTACAATAAATTGTGAGAGTCTCTGAGGCAAATAATCAGATTATGTACCCACGGCCAAATTCATGGTGTTTAAGAGATAAAAGCAGAGAGAGGAGGTCTATGGTGGTGTCCCCAGGACACAGGCAGGTTGGCTATGCTGACAGCATGTTACACAACTGGTATACTTTTCATGTATGAGGCCAGAGGTGGATCTTCTTCCTACCAATGTGTACCAGGCTGTGTGAGCTTTGAATGTCCTCGCCATGTTTCATGCCAGGCAACCAGTATGGTCCTGAATGAAGTGGCTGTTGCCCAGTAACTGCTGTTCCATGTAGTCCCTGCTGTCCTGAAGGGTCTGAGAGGGCACTCAGCAGCCTGGCTCCAAGGGGAAATAACTGTGAGGGACAGACTGAATGTTGTGATAATCAGTTCTGGTTTTTTGTGTAATTTAGGTACATGATGCCACTGTCCAAGGATTCATAGCATCCCCAGTCTGAAAATATGTCTGTGTGTCCGCTTACCTTCCTGTTCCCTAAAGTCAAATGCAGGAGTCACTAGAGTTCATTGCAGTTGCCTTCTGCTCTGGAATCTACCATAGACCTGGTGACAAAAATAGTAAGAGGGCAGCATTGGAAAATGGCCTTTGTTAGCGATGTCTGCCTCCTTCGGCTAGACACAGTCAGAGAGGAAGAAGAAGCGGCACATCTTAAATTAAAGACCCAGAATATCTCAGCTGAATCACGGGTAATTGTGGCAGGACATGTCTATCTCCTCTCTACCACAGATGGTTGGTGCACATGCAAGAGATAACCCAGGTGGGTCACAGGCCTAGTGTGGGTTCATCTCTGGTGCCAAAAGGGCTCAGGCCCCCAGCTAAGAATTAACACCATAGTCTGGAAAGCAAATAATGGGAAGAGATGAAAGAAAAATAAATATTCCTGACCAAATGACATGGTTCTTATGTCTATAAAAGCTCACGTAATAATCATGGAGGCAGAAGTCTCCTACACACACCCTGAGAATGTGCGAGGGACTTCTCCCCAGAGTCTGGATGCAGGTTCCGTGGTTACTTTCCTGGGAATTGAGGGAAGGGATGTTGATGTGTGCTCCATCGAAAACTGGATGATAAGAAACATGGGATCCTAAGATATATTATTTCTTTGCTAGCTGTAAAATTAATGGTACCTTTAACCCTATGTGTAATACTACTTGTCTCTTTTTGTCTTATTCCTGTGTAGTAATAGTCTGTTTTAAGTCTTATGTCTGTTAGTTTTCTGTCTATTAAATAAATAATTCATTCTATAATAGACTGAATCAGCCATTATTGAAGAACTAGCAAAGGAGAGTGGGTTTTGAGATGCTGGCCACCTCAATAACGCTACTGTCTGCTGCCAGAGGCCTGGGCAAAAGGCAGGGACTTATTTAAAACCCCACATCCGTATTCATAACAGTAATGAATGTCAATTTGCCATGAGAAAGACAACTGTGCTAAACAGCACTGGGCCAGCATTTGCAATCCTGTGTCCAAATATATTCTTGGTATCACCTGATTTATGTTAAGAGGTTCACTGGTCCTGCACTACTTTCTTTTAGATGTCCATGAAGATTATCTTTCATTTCCCTTTGGCTGTTTCTGTTTCATAAGGTTTCCCTCTTGACCCCAGTGCTTTGAGAGAACGAAGTGTCAGGATCCTGAGTGCATCACTAGGTCTTCACTGCCCTGATCAGCCTCACTGGGGACAGCTCCCTCCCCTCCCCAGACATGCATTCTGGGCCTTGCACCAGGGACTCAGGCCCCGGCACCTAGTCCCTGATGGACCTGTGCTGTAGGTGTGCCTATCTTTGATCATGTTCCCTGCTGTTCCCAAATTGTTGTTCTAATTTTCTGGATTGATCTTGGCTCTGATTCACTATCTTGTCTTTGATGGTTGTTGGACTCCTGATGCTGGAGTTGGACCCTGCTGCAGTTACCACCTCTGCTCTGTTCACCCTGTTTGGGACTGGGGGACTGTGCCCTGCTGGTTGTTTTGCTGCAATGTCTGAGCTGTGGTCACCTTCAGAGCACAGCAGTGCTGCTTTTTTGGAGATGCTCTGCTCTTTCTTTGCAGCTTCTGAGTTTATAGCCTGCAGAGTGTGTTAAGGCGTGGTTATGCATGTGTACAAAGGCTGAGACCCTCCCCAGAACTGCTGTAGTACCATGCCACTGCCAGCATGTGAAAAGGGTGAGGCTTCATCTGCACCAGTTAACCTGAAATTTGGACTATGATAGCTCCCAAGCTGTGCTCCAAGTCATTACAACAATACAGGTTATTCCTGTGTTCCTGATTTGTCCTTGCCACCATTCTTATTTGTCAGTCTGGAATTAGTCAGATATTGCAAAAGTCTGTTGTTCTTGCTGAGCATCAGATGATTGTATTTAAGATGACTTTTCACCACATAGTCCCTCGTATAGAGTGACCTGCATTATTTGCTCAACAATCCTCTTACAGAATAAGGATGTTCCTTCAGCCTCTGGAGTATTATGTAGACAAAATCCAGTAATTACTGTGAGGATTGCTTGGACAGAACTGTACACAATATGTTTTTTGGTTTTTCTTTCACACTTTGTCCTCCTTTCTGTGAGGAAACACCTGCTATTTTTCAACTTGGCTTTCATTGCTTCATATTGAAGTCATGGTAACTCAAGTAAATGAGAAGCAGTCTTGAAAAGATAAGAAAGATAAAACCTGAATTCTGACACATATCTTTTTTTAAATTATTTTTTGAATCATATGTTGTATCTGTTTTTCCGTTGCTGATTCACACCAAGCCCTGCATCACCTCTGTGCATCCTGTTGCTTCTTATTGTGTTGTACTCAACCATTCCCTTTGCTGTCCTCTTTCAATGTGCTGGTATTTGTAGTGATAATCAGTTCATGCAGTGAAATGAAGAATGGTTCTGCTAGCCCCAAAGGAGCAGTCAGCTCTTCAAATTTGAGTTTAAGGAATTTCAGACAAATGTGTCATTTTGCCTCAGAGACACTCAAGGCCATTCTTGAAAAGTGTGAAAACAAAAGCAAATGTGACTGTCATAAGAGAGAGAGAGCTTTGCTTAAGAAAAATATATTCTTCCTGATATTATGCCGGCTTTTGGGCTCCTAATAGTTAATCAACTTGAAGTGTACTCAGATTCAACGTTTCTAGTCTTTCTAAAAGGGAGAAAAACTCATCAAACTACCCTTTTAGTGCAAAAATAAAGACTTCAGCTGCCCCAGGGCCAAATATTTAATTTAACATACTGAGACCTATAAAGCCAGAATCTTGCATGCATTTCTCATTTGATGGGAGCTTTGTCAGAGATTCAGGAACATGAAGTTTGTCCCTTGGTTTATGTTTAATATGTGCTAGTTTAGGATGTGCGAAAAAGACTGATAATTTCACCGACCCTGAAATAGCAGGTTTAATGTCATATACTAATGTGTGTTGTTTCACTTAATAAATCTGTTGAAGTTTCTTAATGTTTCCTTGAAACCTGATTGTAAGGAGCAGTTTTCTTACCTTCCTTAATGTTACACTGGGTTAGGCGAGCTCTTCTGTGTGTGGTTTATCCACACCTTCAGTTGCTAAATAGAGCTCAATGGTGATATTTTCGGGTGATGTGTTCTATTAGAAATGAGATCACAAAATTCCTTTTCTCTCATGTTGCCTGCCATAATTTGCCCAGAGTCACAAAGATGAAAAGACAAAGTAGTCTGTAAAATTACCCTGTTGAGGTAGTTTGTAAGGACTGAAATGTAGTCTCATTAAATTTGTCACAGAATTTCTTTCCCATTTCCAGCTTTGATAAAACACTCAGGTTTATTAAAACTGGCACTTCTGTGTTTTTACTAAGATTCCTCACTTGCTGAAGTTTTTTGCTTTTTGCTCTATCACAAATCTGCCATATGTGAAACATATTGTGCCCCAGTGAGCCCACTAGTTTGGAAATGGGATATAAAGTTCTTCAGACCCTGACTCTCTATGTCTGGGAATCCACATTTGTAACCAAATGTTGCTACATGACAGCCTTTCAGTGACCTGTATGAAAGAGGTGGCTTAAGTCAGAACCACAACTAGTTGGCTGGTAACAGTATTGCATCAACCATTAAAATGCCATTTAGCAGAAAGCCCAGCTGAGAACTTAATGCCAAACAGAAAGGTCAGCTTCTGCTTCACTCCTTATACTCTTCATAAGCAAAATGCCAATTGCAATGAAAGGTCGCAAAGCCATTCCCAACCTTGTGTTTCTTTGAGGTGAGAGTAGCTGCTAATGAAGCATATTCCATTGGTTCTACATAACTCAGAAAATGGTTATAAAGCAGTTTGGATTTTCATGGATGTGCTGTCAAATCTAGATCTGTGAACAGGTTTTAACAGCTTCTGAAGCCTTCAACTACTTAAATCTGTGACAAGATGCATTAAATTTGTACTGATGGTTTAGGGGTGCTTTAAGGAGAGCAATACATTTTGCTGTTGGATCAAGGCTGGCGTGACCAGTATCTTCTAGTGAGAGGAGGTTTTGTGTTACTGATGCTTGGAAACAAAACAAAGGAGGTTGCCTGTTTCAAGGGTCATTTTTTTTTCAGAGAAGTGAAGGATGGGTGTGTCATTATATGAGTAACAGGAGTATGTGAGAGTTTCACAAATTTGTTCAATACTGTAGAGGTGACTTTCTTATCTCCATGGTAAAAGATTATTCCCAAGGAGTGACAATGTTCACTGCAAAGTGCTGTTGTCCTTCACATTTGTTTATATGGCCGATTTTGTTAACTTTCTTGTTTAGCATAGTAAGCTTTCTTTAACAAGCCTTAAACACTGCTAAGAGTTGTTGGAGGAGACTGATAATAAATAATAATGAATTTCTAGTACAAGTATGTAAAAATGAAATTGGAAACTCATTAGAAGATTTTGAAGAATTTGTATTCAGTTTTTAAATTAAAAATCAGACCTTAAAAGATTATTTATACTTCTGGGTAATAGCTAATGGACAAATGCAAGGAAACTTGTGGAGAAGTTATTGTTTGTTGAGACATTTCTAGTCTCATACAGCATATTTAAGGAGTGGAAAATTCATGTTAGTGACTAAACCTTCATTTGTTCTTCCTTAGCCTAAATCAGGAATTTTACCAAATTCTTCTCGTCATAAACCTTGGGCTTGCTGCCAAGTCCAATAACAAATAAATGCACAACTAGCTTGCCCTGGACTGAGTGCAGACAATTCTGTGTTGGATTCAGGAGTATACAGACTTCCTAAAAAGAAAAGAGATATAATATTTTTTTTTGTGTTCATTCATTAGGAGAAGAAAGGCACTGTTATTGCAGATACATCACAGCAACCCCAGACTACCTGAAGAAGGGACATGTCAACTTCACTGCTTAATTTAGAAAAAGATTGGGAAGGGATTATGCAAGAATCATCTACCCTGTTCAGTATTAAAGGCTGCAGTATCATGTGAGTACCTTGCTAGGCATCTAATTGCTGCTGCATTTTCATTGTTTTCCTCACAAGAATGGCCTTGAACATGGGAAGGAGGACATGGATGACTGTTTTTTTTTTCAATAGGAAGAAAATGTTTTCTAATGGGAAAAATACGTACAGGAACACATTGTTAACCAGCTCCAGCCACACAAGCTACTGCTAGCACAGTTTTCTGAGGTTTTCAAATGCTAACTTCAGCTGTACTGTTTTCGTTTACAGACTATATATGTGCAAATAGAATGTGCAGTGGATAAAAACATATACTTCTAATATGAATTGCATGCATTGACTAGATAATGCCATTGAATCAGTGACAGTAGAGGGGAAAATGAACAGAAGAAGCTTGGCAAAGCAAGCCCTACATCTGTAGCACCACAGCTCTGGTACAACCTTTCTGTCTTGCTTATCAATGAATGGCATGTGTCTTACTCTTTGTACATTGATGCTAAAAATACACTTTGTCTCTCTTATTCTTAAATGCTGTATTCACTGGAGCTCACAGGTGAGAACTGTTTCTTAGGAAGCCAATTTTACATGCTGAGTAGTTCAAATACTCTGGACTTTTCTGCTAATTTTCATTCCTTTAAGGTAGACTCTGCTTCACTGGAGTCAAGGTTAGAGGAAGCTTGCAGGGTGGATTTAAGGAGGGGAATTAACAAGAGGAGGCAGTGTAGTAAGAGAGCTTCCCTACTGTGGACCTCAGATAACCAGGCTTGGAACAAGATGTGTCCTATTTCCTATGCCTTGTTTTTGATGTCCTGTTTTCTCTCTTCTCATGCCACTTCTAAGTGCAGCATTTCTTCCTTAAAAACTGGTGTAGCTACAGTTTGTGCTGATCCTCTGCCTGCGATATTAAACTGCCTGGGCACTTTGTGTAGACTAGTTTGATTACTGAAATTCCATTATTGTCAAAATGTCTCAGCATGACGTGAACCTCTGTTAGCCCCTTGTCTCCTAATGTATGTAACAACCTTTATTAGTGTTGTAATGTCTTTGGTTCCTGTCTCAAATGTAATGGAATTGCCTGACAGATGTTTGATAGGGCTGCAGAATGTCTTGGCATGTTCTCTAGGTGCTGCTGTCTGTATTAAATTAAAAGTCCTTTCTGGTTGTTCAGAAACAATCAGTTCTCTTTTGTATTATTTTTCCCCCTGGTGCTTGCAAGCACCTGACTTTTGTTTCTGACAAATCTCTTTCCCCTTTCTTCATTTATAAAGAAATCTTTCCATTCTTCTTCATTTCATGTTATCCTTCTCTTCTGCATTCCTGTCCTGCAATGTGTGCTAAATGTATAAACTTCAAAATCCTCAGCACTCCATGGAAAGGTCTGAGGAGCTTCATCTTTTGTTTCTAGTCCTTAGTTTTTGTTTTGATTTCACTTTTTTTTAAAATCTAGTTAATGAAAATCCATCCACCAAAGTTTTTAATACCTTTTAATATTATTTCTTTTATGTTTGGAACATCATTTAGAGTATTTACTAGGACTGGCTTTCTTTTCTGTCCTTTTTTTTTTTTCTTTCACAGTTTCAGAAGCAGTGACCACTGCTGCCCATAGGTGTGTGGACTACCTTTGTTTCTTACAAAATTTTTGTTCTGAGGGCCTATACCTGTAATATAACCACAGTTTCTCTGTCAGCAATCCAGATCATTAATAATACTGATAATGACCGAGTGCACAGAACTCAGTGGACTTATTGCTTGTTATGAGCTCCTCTTTTGCAATTTCTGTCTTTGTCTACTTATGGCTGAAAAGTGTCATCAGTGTAAGGTTATAGTTCCCAAGTAGCATATACTTTCTTCTAAAATGTCAGAATCAGCAAGAACTACAGCTATGAAAATCAGGAAACAAACTAAAGTTAAGATACTTTCAGACACAAACTCCTGTCAACCAGGAGATACAGTGAAAATATTCTAAGTGAATCTTAGCTCTCTTCTTCGAGGTAGCAATAGTTACTGGGGGAATTTAGATAATGTCTCATTTGTCTGTCTCAGGGTTCACTCTGGTAAGTGAAGATGTAAGCTGGAGAAGGCAGTCAGAGCCATGGCTGTGACACATGGTGGTGTGCAGGTCCTGTACGTCTTGATTATGGACACACATTCACATTACCAAT
>WEIT01031006.1:20233-31356 GCA_013389985.1 Dryoscopus gambensis
ACCAATGCTGCCTTCCAGATTACCAGTAGCATTTTTAGTGTGCTCTGTCTCTGGGAAATCACACTTTGTCCTGCAGTCGGGGCTAGGAACATAACAGCTGGGATTTGGAGGGTCATTGTAGGCTTCTATAATTTGTGCTGTATTTTGTCTCATGATATAAATCATCTTCACGTGTTTTCAAAGACTTTGCACAAATTGCTACATTTTCAGACAAATCAATCCCTTTTCCATCGATTGAAAAAACTAGCAGGGCTCCATTTCAAGAAAACATGATATTTGCCCAAGTGAAGAAATAAAAGTCAGGGAAAACAACTGAACACGCTTGGGAAAACACAATGCTTGCAGGCCATTCTCAGATAAGAGGTCAACACTCTGCATGCACACAAAAGGCATTCAGGAGCAGCAGAACCTTTCCTGTTCCCTTAAACCTCCTTAATCCTTCTGGCTAAGGGATTAAGTACTTCTGGCTAAGGGATTAAATACAAACCAATGCAGAGGTACAAACTGTGGCTCTAACAGTGGTCTCACCACTGCTTCCTGCAAGGGCCGGGGCATTCACAGAGACAGGATATTGTGGAAGTCTAGCAGGGCTCTTTTATCATGGTACACCACACTCATGGCTCTTTTTGATGCTGGGACTAAGCTTGGCATTCAAAGAGGGTAGGGAGTGGGCGGGTATTTCCTTACACAGGTAGTTGCTATGTGGCTTTGGGACAATTGCTTTCAGAAACATGAAAGCCCTTGCCATCACTCTGCCTTCTGACATATAGCACTTCTCTGCATTTCTGAGCACGATACTATTATTTTACAAGATACTCCAATCATCCTTCTTTGTCCGCCCCAGCCCAGACTAAACGTGAACAGAAAGTCAGTGCTGTGTTTCCATCCAACTTGTTTGGTATTGGGAGCTGTTAAAGGTACTGTGGAGGCAGATTGGGTGGGCTAAAGTAGCACCCTAGGCTGCATCCTTGCAAGTGGTTTTTTGGGGGCACAAAAATGGGAAGTGCTGGTGGCCCACTCTTGGTGATGGTGTCATGGGATCAGATGTGACAGCAGAGAACAGTAAATCCAGTGGAGGTGCAGCTTCAGCACAGAGCTCCCAACAAACGGGCACACATTCTGCCACCTTCAAGTGTGTTGCATCTCTGTCTTTCTGCCTTCTCTTTTTATTTTGTCCAAACGTGAGTACTTGAACACCTTTTATCTCAGCAATCAACAGGAGGCTGACATCATGTAACTGTAACTTCTAAGGAAATCTTCCCCATCTTCAAGCAATTTTTGTGAGTAATTGTATTTCCTTTGTTTGTCAAATTGCAACATTTTTTATTTTCTGCTGAGAGAAAGGACTAGGTGACAACATGCTGAGAAAATTAAAAAAAAAAAAAGTGGGAGAGAAGGGGAGTAAAATAAAGATTCAGAAGATTCAGAGAGGGTTATGGCAGCAAAATATGGACCAGGTAAGAGCTAGGCAAAGTTGTCATATGTGTCTTCATCTGCAAGAAGAGCTGATAGATCTGTTGCAATAGTCAGTGAAGTGCTGGCAGTTGGTGCCAGATGGAAGCACTGAACTAGGTCCTTTGTAAAATGCACCAGATTGTGACAGGATCTTTTAAGGGTTTAAGAGTGTTTCAGTGGTAGATGGGTGCTATGTAACCCTGAGAGAAAACTTGCAGTAGTTTGGCCCGTAGGTTGATTCACAGCTCTGTGTGCCCAATTAAATGATGAAGCACATGTGGAGCATAGCTGTTCATTTGATTTCCTTTGACAGGAATTTAGCTCCAAGCACCAAAACCACTCAGAAACTGAGATTGGTGACAGGCAAATGGTCACAGATGGCAGGAAGGTGGCAGAGCTGAATCAAAGCTGTGCCTGAGCTGAAGCTGAAGCACTAATATAGGTGCATCTTAAGAAAGCATGCAGCTTTTGTAGTTTTTTGAATAACAGATTTTTAATAGAAAAAGTCTTCACAACCTACCCATGACAAGTGCTCCAGTATCCCCTTTCTAGCCACTGAAGATGGTCACAGCTTTTTACTGACTAATGCTGAAAAATTTCAGATTACTGCCTTTCTGTTCTCTCATGCTTTTTTGTGGTATTCATTATACCTCATTTTTATAGCACTCCAGACTGCAAACCCTAGTCTGAGATGTCTTTGTCCTGACCAAATGCAGAGGAGGGGGAGCACAAAATTTGATGTCTGATCCGCAGCATGAGAGCACAATGGTAATCTCAGTCCTGCTGGTTTGTGACATATTCAGCTGAATTGATACAGGCTCCCTCTGATTTATCACCACAGTAGCAAAGAAAATTCAGCTGACAACACATACTTAGAATTTCTCTCTGGGTGTTACAAGGCTACTTCTGCAGTAGTTACTTTCATACCAAATTAAAGTAACTTTGTTAAGACATAGGTTTAACAAGTGAAGCTTTTTGAGTGGTTTATCATTTATGTCTGCTTGAAATCACTCTAGTTCGTTTCTACTCTGGGAAGAGATGGCCAAGTGTCCAGACCTGTCACAGTTCCCATGAGACTTTCTTGTGCTTCTGGCCCATTCCTCAGCTTCAGTGAGGTGCTGAACAATGTGCACAGCGTTTTTTCCTCTGGAAACACATAGACTTTTTGCAGCTGATGGGCAAAGCTGTCCTGCCATGGCTGTGGGACTTTCATATGACAGCTGGGATCATCTTTTACAGCTAAGGAATGATGGAAAGACATAATGTAGTCCTTCCATCAAGTAATATCACTCACACATGCTTTCGGCAGAAGTTCACCTCTGTAGCATGACTCCAGCTATGTGTTTCAGAAATTGGCTGTCTTAGCATAAGGAATCTATCAATTTTGGTCTCTGAATATTTCTGTTTGTTTTATTTGAAAATAGACTTTAAGATATGGGATAATGTAGAAATCTTTGTTAGAAACCTTCCTTGTCTAGAAATGGACAGAGGGGAAAAATAGGAGAAAATTGTCTTGAGAGCAAATAAATCCATGTGTTCAGGGTTGTACATTGTCTTATTTTTAAAAAAGAGATTTTAATATGTATTCCAACACTCTGGAAGAGGATATATTAAAAAAAGAAAAGTATTCCCTCATATATACACAGGATATTATAGAATTATGTCTCTGCCTAGGCTATGTTTCTGCAACAAGTTTGAAACAATTGGCAAAGTCAACTCCCCATTTCTATCCCTGCAGTCTCTCATGCCAGAAACATCTAGAACACATAGGCTTTTAAAGCTAGGTTCTCATGTGGTATGATCAGTCTTTTGAGTTGCATGTTTATTTTGAGAATATACAGTAGTGCTATGTTTACATTAGGATCACTGGGGAAGTTTCCCAGGAATATCAGTAAAAATCCTTATTTTTTTTTTGTTAATAGTACACATGATCATGTTTACTTAATGAAATGTACTCAATGAAACCACTGAGAATTAGAAATCTTCTCTGGACAGCTTGCATAGTTTCAATTGCTGTCAGCAGAATACTTTGTTTTTACTTCAAAGCTTTTTCTCTCTACATTTTTTTTTTTTAATTCTAGAATCAGCTGTGTTTTTTTCTTCATGTTCAACCACAAATTGAATCAAAGGATTCCAGTAATAATTGTCCTCATTGTGCTGGGTAAGTCTCTTTTTGCTGCATTTACAAAACTCTAGAGACATCTATGTTGTGATTCCTCCTAGACAAAGACACACATGAAAAACCTGGGATATGTTCTGCTGATAATTGTCTCTTCATTATAAAGACATATGTAGGCAACTCTTTCAGAAGTAGGTCTTCAAATTAGATGGGGTGAATCCTTAAACTGGGGATTAATCCTTCCGATGACACTGTTGCTGATCTAGAAGATAGTTTTGTGTTGTACAGGCAACTGGCAGGTTGATTTGATTTGTCTTTTTTTAAATTTTATTTTCTTTTTCATGAGCTCTACCACTGGCCTCTTGTACAACCATGGGAGACTCAGTTTGCCCTGTTTACTTCTATTTCCCTAAAATTCTTTCCTATTTTCTTTAGGCTGTAGTATCTTCAGGGCTGGAATTTTTTTGGGACTGTACAGCAGTTTGCATACTTAGTTCTTGTCTTCTGTTTGGTCTTCCAGTGACCTACATTATCAGCAGAGCAACCTGGACCGTGTTGCTTGCACACGTTACACTCAGCAATCACCTCCAGTCTTGCAACGTGTCTGGCGAAGACTGTTTGCTGAACATCCTAAAGCTTTTTACCACCTTCTACCGCCTCCTCTGATGCAGTCTGTTGAGGAATCCATTCAGTGCAGGCAGCTCAGTGTGCAGCCCCAGTGTGAGCTGCAGGTTGAGCTCTGGGTGGGAGACAAGGGGCCATGAACTGGTGCTGACCCTCTGCATAACAAAGGGCCCAGGGACCTGGAGCCAGGTGACCGGACACTCCGTGGAGCCGATGACCCCTGACTTTCACGGGCATAGACTGTCAGGGTATAAAAAGCCAGGGTTCCCTTTGTTTGGGGTGCCTCTTCCTTGGTACCGAGCTTGAGCTGTCATTTTGTGGTTGCGCCACGATTAAGTTATTTTAAGGACTGAGATATCTGAGACTGCTCTGGCAAACCTAAGATTGAGCTAGTAAAGAAAGCTGATCTAACCCACTGTGTGAGCGTGGGGTGTTGCGGCTGTGCTGGGGTCTTAGTCCCAGCTCAGATGGTGTGAGTGTGACTGCCAGAGTGGCTCCCAGATGGTCAGACAGGGAGGTTTCCTGAACACAGTCTGCTCTCCAGCTCTTTCTCTTGCTATAGGCAATCTGGGCTTTCCTGTTGGCCTCTCTTGGACTCACCGGACAGAATATTCTTTCCTGAAAGTTTCAGGATAACCACCTTTAAAAAACTAGCTTTGAAATAATTTTCAAATTCCTGCTGAAATGGTATTGCTTCCCATAAGGGGCAAACTCCCAAACCAAATAAATAAGTATGTGGTTCGTAAAAGGGCTCTGTTTCAGCAAATTATTTATGAAAGAATTAATAAAGCCCAGCTAACATCTTTACTCAGGCTTATAAATTGCTTTCTGACTGCATAATAATGTATATTTTTCTTTTGACAAATGAAACATCCCTGGTTCTTTCCCCTTTGGTTGCATTTTCTTTAATAATGCTTTCAGATGTCAGCTGAGCCAAGTTTTCAGGTAGGTACACAGGGGTGTACTACAGTAAATTCCCCAAGCTTGCACTCTGTGTCTTCAGTACATTGGACGCAATGAACCTTGGGGGCCTTTATTTTTATGACAGCAATAAATTCACCTAGTGAGATGAAGAATTATTTTACAACTCTTCCTTTTGATGATAGTAGCACTGTATAGTGCAAAGCCAGTGAAACTAGACATGCTTAAATAGTACAAAGTTTGAGAAAGGAGAAAAAAATACTTTGATTGCTGTGGAAAGAAATGGAGCTATTCACCTGCTCAGAAGCACCAGAGGAAAAGGGTTTTTACCATATGACCACTCTTTGGACTCTGAATCTGGCGAAGGAGACTACCAAAGGACAGGACTCGAAGCCCCCACAAGCTAAAAGTATATCTTGTATGAGCTGCAGTATAGCATTAGGGTTCATTTGAGCACTGTCTGTCAAGGATCAAGGCCCATGATTAAAGAAAATGACAGATAAGCAAAAGTGTCTCCCAGCCTTCTTAGCAAAATGTGACATGCAGAGATGAGACCTAAGGTCAGGTTTGCCATCACAAGTCTTTTGTTAGCTATCCATTATGGAATTTCTTTTGGCCAGGGCAGATCAAAACTAAACCACTTTATTGACTTATGTCTTTATAGGAATTTAATTTTGTGCTCTCTTTTCAGCCACAGAGTTAGGCTTCAACCAACCAAATTTAAAAGAAAAAAAATTCTTGTAAGTGAGGATTTTCTTTTATGGTAGAGAAAAATACACATCTAATAAAAAACATTTCTATGCTGATCATTAGTTGAACACATTTTTTGACAGCTGGGCTATATGCCATGCCAATAGTGAACATGTGTGAGCGTCACCTTTATCTAAATATGGGACTGTCAGTTTGCTGCTGAAAAAATAGAAAATATGGCAAACAGCAGAGATTCACTAATGGCTGCTTTTAAAGCTCATGGACAGGGTAAGCCTTCTGCAGAAATCTAAGAACCAAAAGTAATTGGGTTTCAATCAGAGTTTGTATTGCAGGCAGGATTTCCTCACATGTTTCTTCATCATAAATAATAATTTGAAATATTCTTCTTGCAAATTGTCTTAATTATACCTAGCAGATTTCGTGGAAATATGGCCCCTTTTGCACCAGGTCAATGGATGTTAAATATCAGAAGAACTCTTCAGATTCCAGAATCTTCTGTGTCACTAAGTGCATTTAAAGGATTTACTGAAAGAGCAGATGGGGTCTGGGAAAGGCAGGCAGCTTACATCATTGGATGTCATACTGTCCTAAGCCTATTCCTCCATAGCTTTGACTCTTGGAAACTTAATTCTTTTGTCCTTCACTCTCTGTCTACAGTCAGGTTTGATTTATGTAATGAATGCATGGTACAATATGAACGTGTTAGTGTTTATAACTGAAGAATTACTCCTAGAACTGCAAGCTCTGCTTTTTCAGGTGTGTGGAGAATGAACATAATTGTGGATGTAAATAAGGCATTTGTACAGGCTTTAACTTGGAATACATTTGTAACCGAGGTACAGGACACATACTGTCTTGTATCATTAGCATGTTACAAGAATACTGTTTTTAAAGGATTAATTCCCTAGTTTAAACAATGCAGAAGATAAATCTTTACCACAATAAATGGCAAATTCATTACAGAACCTGAAGAGCAAGGTCTGTTTAGCTGAACCAAAAATAGACTGAGAAGAGACTTGATTGCAGGACATCCATACTTTCAAAAGTCAAAATTACTAAATAATAATGTCCTTGTTAATCTAGCAGGGAAAGACATGAAGAAAATGAATAGCTGGATTTTTCATACAAAGAAATTAAAATTAAGAATCAATGCCTCATTTCTAAGAGTGAGATTGATTAACCATTGGAACAAATATTAAGTGATATGGAGTACTTATTTCTTGAAGCCTCCAAATGAAGATAGAGCAATAAAAACCATATTTTTAGAGGATATATTTTAGTAAAAAGAAAAAAAAATTGCCAGCTCAATACACAGGTGATGATAAAATTTTAGGGCATGTATTACACAGAAGGTCAGACAAGGGGATCTAATAGCCATTTCTGGTGTTAAATGTCTGAGTGAAAGCAGACCAAGGGAGAGAGCTGATTCTCAATATTTTCAAACACTGAATAAATTGTTAACATTTATCACCCTGCCTGTGATTTCAGCTTTATGCTGGTGCAACACAAAAACATGAAATCCAGAACACTCAAACTGCAGTTGTATTATATGGATGGCAGGCAAAATTTTATGATCTAGCACTGGGCTGCTGTTGTACCTTGGAAAAAATATGTCTACTCTGGCAAACACTGAATCTCATTTGCTTTATGCAAAAAGGAATGAGGAGGAAGAAAATATACATATAACTGCACTCCCTATCTGATAAGAAATATGCTTCTGTCTTACACAAAAAACAGAGCTGCCTGCATATTCATGAGGTAGGTACATTCAGGCCCCTACAGACATGGAATTTGATTAACGTGCAGTTTGTGCACCACTTGATGGAAATTGACATTCCCTAGAAATTAAATGTGATAAACTGATCAGAAGACCCTGTACTTTCATGTGCATTATTGAGTAAATGTAGAAGTGGACAGGTCATGTAGGGGAAGGCTTTGTTTGAAGTTGTCCAAGGGTATGTAAAGAAGAGGACTGACATAGTGTTTTGGCACTGGGCATTGAAAGATTAGACTAATGGAAGTTTTATCAAGTTGCATCCTTGCAAGGCATGCACATGGGAGGGTAGAACAACAGCAACTCCACTGATCGATCAGTCATACCTGAGCTAGACTTTGGTAAAGTTCAGCACAACATTACGGGGTGAACTCCTTGAAAATGGTCGAATCATATACAGTAGGCAATTTTTATGAGACGATACCAATGAGTTTGTAGCAATGAATCATAAATAGAGCTGATGCAAGAAAGTGAAGAGTGGGGAGAGCAGCAGAAGTGAGGCACCGGTTTGTAGTAGGACTGAATTTCTAGAAAATCACATATTTATGTGTGAACTGAACTGTATGTGTAATACCTGGAAATCTGTGGGTTAGTATATGCTTAGAAAACAGGGATAAGCTTATGAATGTGTTTTAAATACTGAGAAAAGCCTTAGTCTGACAAGTTAAAGATTTCAATACTGGGCTGTTTGTGTGAGATAGTGATGGCTATGTCTCCTTTATAAAGCAAACCTTATAAAAAATTTGAGCTCCTTCAGAGACTAAAATAATGCCAATTACATTGCTTGTACTTGGCTATTGAGTTTCAGTATTTTCTGGGGGAATACAGTGAATTTAGTCCATTTAATGACCAATGAGGGATGCCAACCATTTTAGACACTCGTCACTTCTATAGCAGTAGAGCAGTATAACTTCCTTTTGTGATTCACGTTCTCCTTAGTGCTCACTTATTTGTGTGAGTGGTTGAGTTTCAGGAACTCAGGTGAAAATTCCCTTGTTTTGTTTTTCTTTCTAGTCACAGTGACATTTTTCTTAAGTCTTTCGTGGTGTAAGGAGCTCTATAAGAATTTAGAAAATGAGAAAAGGTTTGCCCTTGTATTTTTGTGCCTGCTTTTCTCAGGATAATATCATCCTGTTAGACTAGTTTTAATTTCATTTAGCTCTTTTTATTTGCACTGAAATGTATCTGGCTCCAAAAAAGGAGCTGTCTCAAATGCACTGGTACAAATACATATTTCTTTTCATGGCCTGATCTAAAGTGCGTTTCAAAGAAAATGTCATAGCTGGTAGCTCTATGTCTTTTTAAATTCACAGGTTAGGTCAGAGGGAGTGTTTTGTCTTTATTCAATTTTATAAGATTTTGTCCAATAAGGTCCTTTTCATCTGTGAGTAGTACAAGAAGGCTGGAGGGAACCTGGCAGAAAGCTGGAAAAATGTTCATCCAGTGTTTCAGATGTATTTCTAGAAGCAAGTAAAAATACCACAAAGGGAAATGTATCCCACTGTTAGAAATGCTGTGAGCAAAGTGTGACAGAGGGATCACCATCCAAGGCATGTAAGACACTTCAGAGTGCAGGCGGCAGGTGACTGTTCAGCAGGATTGAAAAATTAGTTTAATGGAGGCAAGATATACAAAACCAAAAAATTAACAGCTTAGCTACTTGGAGACTTATTCAGCATGCAGCACCACAGCAGAATGGGGTTTAATTCCCTGTATTTGCAGAGGGACCACAATTCTGGTCTTAAAATTGTTAAAAACACATTAAAGTTCTAACACAGGTCAAAATGTATAGCTGCCTGAGATGAAATCCCCAGTGCACAGGGTAAAATAATTTTAATCCCCTGCAAACAAAACAGAGCAAAAGCTACTAAGATTATTTCTTTTTTTCTCTCTCTCTCCCTCCTTTTTTCTTACTAAGCAGGGAGCACACAGTGAATAGCAAGTGTTTAAATCATACATATTGTTTTCTGTGTTGTCTCAAGCGTCAGTTTTATGGATGCATATGGCATGACTGCCAAAAAGCGCAACTGGATGTTTTTCCCTGAGATTTTGACCATGCCATGTTAGAAGGCATTGCAATAGTATGTACACTGTGGCTTCCAGACTGCAAGCTTTCAAGCAAGAGAGCAGTGTAATGAAGTGCTTTTCAGCCACAGTTCTGCCTTGAGTAGTTATTAGTCTCCTGTGTGGTCCTGGCCCTGTGCTGGTTCTGCATATGTGTTTGTGCAGCCATTCAGCTAGACCAGAGTTCCTGCTTCCTTGCAACCTGATTACATACATGTTTTTACCACCACTACCTGAAGGATAATTCAGGGACAAGAAGAGTACTGGAGGGTAGACAGAGGGTACTGGAGCCAGCTTAAAGAACACTGCTATTTGGATGGCAAACCCAATCCAGAAAAGGAAACTTGCTGTTACTAATCTTTGTGAAAGTATACATCTGTCCACCAGAAAACAGTTTTAAACTAAAATATCTAGTATACAAAAAAATGAATTGGAAAACCTTTTGTTGAGCGCTGAGGAAGCTTCATGCTAATACTGCTATGTAGTGTTTATAGGAGATGGGAAGCAGCTGAGCTGTGGTGGAGCATCACTGATGGTAGCAATGTTGGCCAGCATTTGCAGATTTACAGGTCTGTACAGCGATGTCTTCTCATTGCAGTCATTGCTGTTGGTAACCTTTCCAGCTGAGGGCACCTGCTGTAACAGAACTAGGCAGGCCTTAGCCATCAGCCATTTAAGACAATAACAGCTCCAATGATGAATGTGCCACCTGAGTCACTCCTAGTAAAACTGTAGTTCACCCTGTTAATAGAGCAAATGTAAATATGTTGGAAATAACATACAGATGTGACAGCAGTGATCAATCAGCTGTGAGTGGTGGAAGTCTTCATGGGACGTGGTATTCCTGAGCCATTGCTTCAGTCCTCTTTTCCTTCCACGTGACTTAATGGGAATACAGAACCATCACTCTGAAAATTTGGTCTTGCATGCAGACTTGCTGCACAGCTTGCCACAGGAGACAGATCTTTAAAACACAACTGGTATTACAGGGACTTGAGCCACAGACAGTTTGGCAAAGGGCTCTCTTTTTAGGGCATCATTAGTAACTTTGTTCTGAATCTGCCCAGATATAAAAAAAAAAATATAGAAGAAAACATTTTTTTCAGAGCACAGTTTCTAACCCTTGCAGGACCATGAGAAGCCAATCAGCATGTTTATAAAATCTTCATGGGGGTTCCTTTTCCTTCTAAATAGTCACTGATGATTTGGAGTACTGCTTAGTGAAGCTACCATGGGGTCTAAGGCCATTGTCTGAGTTGCTTTTCTCTCTGCAGTCCACTGAGGCATAAGCCATTGAGAATTGGTGTAGGGACTAAGGAGTGTTCTTGGCTTTCTGTTGTTCAAGGGAAAGTGCTTTTATGTGCATTTTTCTTGCTTTTAAATGCATGAGAGATTTTTTTGGTCCTCTCCTGTCCTCTCCTGTCCTGTTCTGTCCTCTTTCCCCTCCCCTCCCCT
>WEIT01031006.1:31554-53159 GCA_013389985.1 Dryoscopus gambensis
CTTCCCTGAAACTTCCCTTCCCTGAAACTTCCCTTCCCTTCCCTGAAACTTCCCTGAAACTTCCCTGAAACTTCCCTTCCCTGAAACTTCCCTTCCCTTCCCTGAAACTTCCCTTCCCTGAAACTTCCCTTCCCTGAAACTTCCCTGAAACTTCCCTTCCCTGAAACTTCCCTTCCCTTCAACTTCCCTTCCCTGAAACTTCCCTGAAACTTCCCTTCCCTAAAACTTCCCTTCCCTTCCCTGAAATTTCCCTTCTTTCTCTGTAGAAAATTATCCCTCAAGTTCTTTTTTTTTTTCTTTTAAAATTGAAAATTCACATGCAATTACAGACTTACCAGATGCTTCAGCTCAATAAGAAATGCTGCTGAAGGCTGTGGTAAAACCTCAAGCTTTGGTAATATTGCAAATCTCAATTTCTTGTAAAGTGACATGTTTAGGGTCAGGCTTTTGAAATAAACCTCGAAGTAGCAGGATAAGATGAGAAACAGAAGAAAGGGTAGCAGCTTGCTCTTGTACATTAGTACACACAAAATGAATTAACAGGCTTGGACTCCTGAAACCGTGCATCCAAATCCTGCATTGCTGAGAAAATTTTCACAGCTTGAAACTATCCAACTTTGGTATGGCAGTTTTGCACAGTTGAAAAAGTAGCAGGTTCCCTGTCCATGGAGGAGGGGATCAGGTTAGATTGTATTGGAACTGTAATATACAGCCTATATTAATTTTCTCATTTTATCTATATGAATAATTAATACTTTAATTTTCATATAGTCACATAAGTAAATTAGAATTTCTTATTCCAATATAAGAATTTCCTGCAAAATAAGTATTTTGCAGGGATTTACATAGCATTAATTTCCTACTTGTGTTGTTATAAATATTTAGAAATTGTGTGTGGGTGGATCTCTTATGGTTAAAGATGTCACCTAAACCTCTCAGTGGAATTATTTTCTAGAAATTCCTTGAATCATTTGTTATACCAGTAGCTTTGTCTCTCTAAGCCAATTGCAGTACTAGTTTAACTATAAAAATAGCAAAACTTCTTTCTTAAAACAGCAATTTTTGTTAGATGGCAGTAATAATACTACAGCTCATATTTGGTATTAGTGCTGGCAACTTTCATTTGAACATCTCAGAGCACTTAAGGAATGTCAGCTGATTCAGACTATCCACTTTCACAGCAAAAGATCTTTTCTATTAATGTCTATTCACATCTTGAGTTTTGAGCTAACTTTCTTNAACCCCTGAGGAATAAAGAACTCTTTGGACTGATTGGTCTGGCTGACCCCTCCCTCGCCTCTTTACCCTGGAACCTCGTCCTGAGCACCTCCTTATCCTATCGCGTCCCACGCGCGGAGCTAGCCGGGGACGAGAGCAAGGATTAGCGTGGGCCGCGACAACTTTCTTTTTGCAATTGAAGCATGGGAATTAAGCAATTTAGCCTAAGGAACAGGAGCCCAGAATATAACACAGGAGTTTTGATTTGACACAGGGAACAGAAGGTCTTTAATGCCTCCTCTGATGTGAAATATTGCAGTACAGAACAGGAGTTTGGATGGTCACAGGTCAGACTGTTATCCCATGAAAGGGGAAACCCTTTCATTTTAGAGATTTCTCAAACACAAATAAAAGATCAAACTAAAACCTTAAACCTAACAGAACACTGCTTTTCCCTTTCTATAGGAGCTACTGTAAAATTTCTAGCAGCTCTGAAGTTTGATTGTGTTTTGAGAATTAGTTCCATTAAAAAATGTCATATTCATAGGTCATTCAATGCTAATACTGTACATTCAACTACTGTATAAATTCTAGTGTTCAATCTAGGCTAGTTTTGAATACCACAAAGGAAGCAATCATATAAATAAACCCATATTAATAGAATAATTGGGTGACATTTAAAGCAGTGACCTTCAAAAGGTGTTTAATGATTTGCCAGGATTAGTTGTGTTTGTGCTTGAAGAAGGAATTGCAGATCAGTATTCCTGGCTTCTTTCATGGCTTAGCCGCTGGTACATCACTGCCTGCCAACTTGTGACAGTATCCATTGGACAGTACATTTGCACACATACATCTCCGTATTCCATGGGGGCTTGTTGCCGTGTGTGGTTTCCCTGCGATGGTATGGCAAGCCACAGACCTTCCCGGAGAGCTCTGCGAGGCTTTCTCGGGGAGAGCAGCTGTCCCACTTCCCTGGGGAGAGCAGCTGTACCACTTCCCGTAGCCCCTTCCGGGCGGCCCCACGTGGCGCCAGCTAGCTCTCAGCTTCTGCAACACAGTGGCGATAAAGGAGGAGAGAAGGCTCCCTGCGTGGGGCTTTCAGAGGATCTTTATTGACATGGTCCCAAGGGCAGAGAGAGCCACACGATTGCAAACCGGATCCCCAAGGCAGAGAGAAAATGACATAGTCTGGACTTAGCGTTTTATATGGGGATGAGGGGGGTGCAGAGAGCACATGGACTGATGGTTTCAGGGCGAAGGGGCGGTGTATGGGCGGAGTTGGGGTTTTGGGACCAACAGGGAGAATCCGAGGGAGTGGTCAGGACTAGGGGCAGGGAAGGGAGAGCAATGTGGGGAGGGCAGGCAATTTAGTAGGAAAAGGAGTGGGGAAATACAGCACCACACAGGCTAAGTAGCTGGTACTGTTTGTTAAATGACTGCAGATATGTAGTCCTTTTAACATAGCAAATATTCATCTTATTTGGGGTTTTGGCAAAAACACAAAGAAATATCACCATTAAAAAACTTAGCAAAATGCTTGATGAAAACCCAGTAGTTTTAGCTTGCCTAAAACATTTTGAAGGTATTTATCATATTAATAATTTACTAATAATTATAGATCATTTTGGGGAGCTTTTAATCTAATCATATATAACTGAAAAGAATTAGTTTGTTCATAATGAAGTAATGGCTGAAATGCTCATTAAATTATTGAGGCAAAGTTATAGCAATTTTAGATGAAATAGACACAGTGGGCATAGTTCCAGGAGGCTGTCAATGTTTTCCAAATCTCATCTGACCTAATTACTATGGACTAAACACTTGCTCACATTTGAGTTCTCATTTATTCCAAAATAAAAGAACAAAATCATTGAGATGCTCTATGACTCCATATTTGTGAGATCAAACATTTTTGTTCAGAACAACTAAAATTTCAACATAGCTTTTTTTTCTTCTTTGGTGCTGTTGTTTTTTTCTGAAATGCTTGCACTGTCTTAACACAATGACATCATTTAGACAAAAGAGGGTATTGTATGTATTACAATTCTTGTAAAAATTCATAAACTCCTTGAAGTTTTCTATAGTTCTAGAATATATTTACAGGTATATGTGAATATATAATGCAAATAACATTTTTTGAAATCAATATATAGCATAACAGAATTATTACAGGTTTAAATCTCTGATTCTTCAGTGAATAGAACTGCAACTTGCCATTGTGGTAGTACATAGTTTATGACCCAATTTTATGTGGTTTAATATTCTTAGTTCTTCTAAGTTTGTTTACTGCCCTGAGTAAAATTATATGATCCACAGAAAAGATTAGGGAACAGAAAGCTCAGTAATGGAAGTTTTGTGTATCTGCCATCTGAAGACATTATGATAGGGCTGAGATGATTTGAGGGAGCCTATGAACCTCTTATAAATTATGGTAGATTTTGTGCAGTCATTCATAAAAGTATACCATGGAGTTTTTCTGTAGGGATACAAAATCTTTCTCTGGTGGACAGTCCAGAACATCTCTGCCAGTCAGAGACAAAAAGCCATGTTAACGCAGTGAGTGAAAAACAAGCATACTGGGGAGGCAGGTAGAAGATTACCAGCAATGACATGAGAAAACATCCAAGCATGGAGAGATAATCATGAAGGTTGGGCAAGAAGTCAGACCAGGTTACTCACAGAATCATCACAGAGTGGCTTGGGTTGGAAGGAGCCTTAAAGATCATCTAGTCCCAGCTCCCCTGCTGTGGGCAGGGACACCTTCAGCTAGACCAGGTTGCTGAAAGCCCCATCCAGCCTGGCCTTGAACACTGCCAGGCATGGGGCACCCACAGCTTCTCTGGGCAACGGATTTCAGTGCATCATCACCCTCACAGTAAAGATTTAGTAATATCCAATCTAAACATACTCTCAGTTTGAAGCCATTTCCCCTTTTCCTGTCACTGCACGCCCTTTAAAAAGTCCCTCCTCATCTTTCTTGCAGGTTCCCTTCAAGTACTGGAAGGCTGCACTTAAGTCACCCAAAAGTCTTCTCTCTCCTAGGCTGAACAATCCCAATTCTCTCAGCCTTTCCTCATAGGAGAGGTGTTCCATCTCTCTGATTAACTTGATGACCCTCCTCTGGACTTGCTTCAACAGGACAATACCCTTCCTGTGTTGGGAAATCAGAGTTTTTTCCAATGTGGTCTTGAAAACTGCCATGGACAGAGACTAAAGAACATTTCTGAGCAGTACTTGACTGCCCCCTTCGTGAAATAGCACATTTTTTAAGACCAGTGAATGCTACTATGTTACTGAAACAAAGAAGTCCATGAAAGATTGTTTTCCCTAGCAGTAACAGGTTTTTATTATTATTTTTAATCCCTCCCAATGTCTGAGTGGTACATGCTGCATCAGTCCATCTCCATAATCTGAAACACAACTGAATTCAAAGCATCCTTCTTTGTGGAAAAGCTGGCCTTAAACAGTACAACCCCTTGGCATTAGCACCTTTCTAGATAATCCAGTTTCCTGTGAGAATGCCTGGAGATCTGGCAATAGGCAGCCCCTGACTCCATTCAGAGTCAAGTGCTAGGGGATATTAGGTGTATGAAGGATCTGTGTGAGTCAGTTGGGGAGCCAAGGAGTACAAGGAGGTCTTCCAGAGCTGAGACAGGGGTCTGAAAAAAGTGCGAATTAGCCTTACAGTCATAAATTTCCCTATCATAATTCTCCCTAATCAGATTCTAAAATACATGGAATATATATTTTTAAAATGGTTTTCTGGTTCTATTCAGCATTAATAAACACCATAAGCAAACACAGTACCTCAGTATACACTGTCTTTCACATGAAGAACTTGAAGTGCCTCACAGACACTAATTAATTAAGCCTTACTACACACCTGGGATGGAAACACTTCAGGGGAGTTTATAATATCAGTTCATTTTATATTTACATTAAACAGAGCACAGAAAGGTTAAAAGATTACTCCCCAGTGACACAGCATGTCAGAGCCAGAGCAAAGAGCACAACCTCAGGACCCTACTTGGATGTTGCTCTGCTGGAACAGTGGAAAATATGTATTGCAATTATTCAGTTTATAGCAAGATAAATTAGCTGTGTAAATATTTATTTACACTGCAAATTTGGGATAACAGAATATTGCTGTGATTTAGTGAAGTTCATATTGTACAGATTGAGAAATAAACACAGAGTAGTGCATGAAAAACTCATTTCACATTAGCAGCACAGAAGCACGCTACTAATCCACTGCCATCCGCTTCTGCAAATGTGTTGTAGATGCAGCAGCAGGACTAATCTTGCTTTAAAGAAAATGACTGCAGCTAGAGGGAACTGGCTTCTGTGAAGTCCAAGGAATGGTAGTAATAAAAGTTTTTGATGATCTTACTCTCCATCCTCTTTTCATGTCTCTAGCATTTCATTTTATTATCCTGAGTCTGCTGAGATGAAACTCCCAAAGAAATAGCAATTGTGATTAACATTCTTTTTATCCAATGCGAGTGTGTTTTTAAGTATGATATATGGACCTTAACAATATTAGGGGCCTTAATTTCTTTTGAATCAGCATTGGGAATTTTCTGGGAAATCCTCAGGAGATTTTCCCAAGAAGGTGGTTGAGTCCCTTGAAGTGTTCAAGAGATGACTGGAGGTGACACTTCATCTTATGGTGTTGCAGTGGCTGAACCAGCAGCTGTGGGCAGGGGACTGAAAAGCCCAGGTACAGAAGGGGTCCGCTGGTGGGCCAACTCCAAAGTTTAAGATCCCCCCTTAACTCGGTGAGAAAAGCTTCTCCCACCAGGTCTTGTGATTCTATGTAGATTCGGTCTGTCTGATTGACAGACGCCCCTTGTATCCCTTAAAGGGCTGTAATCCAGCCCCCACTCCGCTCCCTGCTTCTCCCCACTGGTTGTTGTTTTTGTATTACCCTGCCTCCCTTCTGTACCCCTTTATCAGTGTGTCCCAGCGGGAAGTCAAGCCCTTTTCATCAATGGACTGCTTTGTTGTGGTTTGGTAATAAACCCATCAGAACTCCACACCGGGGCCACCTCTTACCTCTTTGCCTGCAGTGACGCCCGAGCTGGCCAGCTCGGTGTGAGCGTGTGCCGCGTGTTTCCATCGCACGGGGACAGGGCTGGCTTGCAGGTGTGCAGAATAGCACTGCGGGGGTGCCATGCCAAGGAATGCCTCAGGAACAAAGCAGCAGCTTCTCTACCAAACACCCACACGGTGACATTATGGTTTAGTTGACAAAGGGGTGATTGGTCAAAGGTTGGACTCCATGATCTTGGAGGTCTTTTGCAACCTAAATGATTATGATTTTTTTTCTGAAAGTAGAGTTCTAATGAAAAGACTGGAACCTTCCGAGAAGCAGAGGTCTCTATTGGGATAAATTTTAGCTCAGTTGGTTAGAGCATGGTGCTAATAACACCAAGGTAATGGGTTTGATCTCCATATGGGCCATTCACTTAAGAGTTGGACTCTATGATCATTGTTGTTCTCTTCCAGCTCAGAATATTCTGTGATTCTGTGAAATTCAAACACATAGTTCAGCTTCTATTTGCATGCATGGCAGAGCAAGAGACTTCCACATTAAGTGCTTTTAATCCTGTTAAATTAACACACACTCCTGTAAGTAATTCCATCATCTTATAAAACACTTTCTGCTTCATTGAGACCTACATTCCGAAGTCTAGAGGAAATGGATTTCTCTCTTGTTCTTAAAATAAAATCCTTTTGAAAGTCTTTTGAGTGATTTCTTCCTCTTTTTGAAAAGATGGTGGGACTGGGGCTTCTTTTTGCAGTACTGTGTTATGGGAATCCCCATCATGCCTGGCTTTCCAGAGGAGTTTTCTACTAATGACATCAGCACCCCAAAGCACTTATTTCTCAAGTACTCATCTTGTTTTAATTTGAGCTGCCTTCATTAATGGGAGGAGGTGAGGACATAAACTCTTAATTAAAAAGGTAACAAGTTTTGAGCTACATCCTGATTTCTGTTCTTTGTGTGCTGTAGATAGTTGATATCAGACTTCCTGGGGGCATTTGTAGGGTTGCATAATGACAGGACGGAGGTTTGGGGCGAGAATACAAACCTATTGTTTTTCAAAGCTGATTTATTAGGCTTTTGTAACTGCGAAACACATTGTAAGCCCATAAATTTGCATTAATTTTTACTGATGTGACCCAGTTACAGAATGAATTGAATGTCATTAAAATGTATACGCTGGCTCTCCTTCCAGTCAAGTTCTTATTGTTGTCTGCCTTTTGTACCTTACTGAAGAAGAGACTCGTTTCAATGAAGTCTGTAGGCTAAAGAATTTTATGTTTAGACTGAGATCTTACCTCTCAGCTCCGTCAATGCTTTTTTTTTTCTCTTTGTAGTCAGCCTAGTTGTATTGCTTTCAAGTACTAAGGGTAATCCTTCCAGCTTTCACAGACATTGTCAGCTGCTTTGATGTATGATCCACTACAGCATGCAAGTGGGTCCTCATTTCAGTGTAAGAAGTTACATAGTAGACACCATATTCTTTAGCTTTAAGGTGGTGCTGGGGGATGCACTCACTAACTTTCAGCTCATCCACATTGTTCCCAAATCTATGGGGTATAGTCCTTTATTTTTAATATAGAATAAATATATCTTCTGGTGGTGGTGAGTTTGAAATTGGCAGAAGGATATTGAATTGAATGTCTTGAAGATGAAAGTTCTTTCCTCACAAATGAGAAACAGCTGAAACAGTACACCAGCTCCATAAACTCATAGAGCAAATTCCCTTCTGTACAAAGCAGCTACTTAAGTCTTACTTTGGACCTGCTTTAAAAATAACTGTTGACTATGTGACCTTTAATCTGTTTTTCTGCTTTATCAGCATAGGCTATCCCAGTTAATATATGTCCCACTTTGGGAAGGAGAAAGTAAAACCAGAATGTTTGTTTTTCTTTGTCATATGTCTTGAGTTAGTATATTTTAAGGAGAGACGATTGCTAAAGCTGGTGAGACCTCACTGAAGTGGTTGACTACATTGTATTAAACTATGTAACAGACCCAGTGGTGATGAAGATACACACAGCAAACAAACAACCCAAAGGGAAGACTTGGGTTACCACAGCTGCTCTTTTCTACTGTATCAGTCAGTGAGATTGAAGAAACTACCACTCTGTATGAAAATTGCCCAATTTGTATCGTATGACAGCCATCTTTACCTCCAGCTGGCTGCGTACATGTCGTTGGATGGATAGGCAAGGTTTCATACACCAACTGCATTTGCTGAAGTAAACTGTTGCTCTGTAGCCTTCTCTCAAATATACAGACTAAGTCTCATCAGCTTTAAATAAAATAATATGAGGCATTCATCAAGAAATAGATCTCTTTAAGTCTGTGCAGTGAACTGTGAGAGGGCATACTGTGATTTGTATGGCAAGTTTTCCCAAGGTAATGTTGGTTTTAAGAGTTGTAAATTTAGAATAATGTAAACAGACATTCATACAGTAATGAAAGATTTATTCTAAAACACTGAGGTAAATGGATAGAGGCAGAATATGTACCTAAAATATGTAATATTTCTTGTTTTTATCTGAAATTGCATTAAGGCATGATTTGAAACAAGCTTTTCCTTCTTCATTGCTGCATACTAGCAACATCACCACTTCCATACTTACTAACCTCAAGAGACATACCTGTGCTCCAATCTTGTGAGTGGTTTCAGTTTTAAGTCCTTTGATGTCAATAAGGGCAGCCCAAAAGAGGGGAGTCCATGGTTTACAATCAGAGTAGACTCAGTACAGAAAGTAGCAGGGCGAGTTGTTTCTGTATGCTCAGTATCTGTTGTTCATAACTAAAACTTAGCAGGCAGCTGTATTTAGGAAGTTCAGCATTCATTCTTGTTCGTTAGTTGTTGTCTTTACTAAAAGTGTCAACAAGGGAGCCCATTAGTGCTGGATGTGGCTGTGGTCTGTCTTTTTATGGATTCGCCTGTTCAGCACTCAGGAAGGCCAAGACCTACCTGCTCATTTCACACACAGAACTGGGCTACTAGCAGATGATGATAATGATGATTGGCCTCCATTGTCCTGCTATGTATTTACAGTGAGTATGAAAGGTGTAATAGCTATTACCATCACTACACAGCCTTCAGAATTTATTGGCTGGTGCAAAAGTGCCCCTCAGGGCTATAAACACTTCCATTTATTAACCCTAAAAGAAAGAGAGTGAGCAAAGACTATATTACCACCATCCAAGTTACCAGAAAGCCTAAATCCTGCACTGAGGGACTGAAAGTGACAATGCTTTGATTTGAGGTCTTGCCTCATGCATTTATTTCTGAGATTCCTGAAAAGAGAGCTGATTAGCATTCACTGTCCTGGCATTTCTGTGCTGGTGGACACCTGCCCAAAGAAAATGAGCCATGAACAAGGAGCTGCTTTTGCAAGGACCACTGAAGTGACTGATAATTTTATGTATTTAAATTATTTTTAAAAAATAGCATAAGATTGATTCATTTGTGACAATGAAATATGAGAGGCAAAGATTCCTACTATATTTCTATGTATATAGTCATGCCCTTATATTTCAGACTTCACTGTTAGATAGAATTTATGCCTCCCCAGACAGCTGACTGCACTTTTACTATCTTACTCTTGTGGCAAAAGCAGTGTCCCAATTTTTTGTGCCTGTGACCCTTCTTGTACACACAAACTTCGAGACTAGATTTTAATTGCTAATCATTTCTGCCTTTGGATAGTGTTACATTTACTGAGGATGACAAAATACCTTGAAAACTTCGAGTGAGAGCAGATTTTTTTCTGAGTTTTTTCTCTCTCAATATTTAACACATCAGAAAAGAAGGGAACAGTTCCAGATTGTAGGGAAAAATATATTAATGATGTTTGAACTGCAATTCTTGCCAATAAACCTGAAGTAAACCATATGAACTGATCAGAGCTGGATAAGGGTTCATCAAAACTTCTTTCCCTCATTTATGGGTCAGGTTGTATCTGAGACACCTTAGAAATTATTCTCAGTATTCTTAAACCTCACAACCAACAATAAAAATATCCAACAATATAAAATCCTCTTGGATGGAAGGTGAGAAAAAAAGACCAATGCTCAGCAGCAATGCAAAACATGTTTTGCATAGGCATTGAAGATTTTGAGAATACTAAGAAAAGCTAAGAAAGTAGTCTAGAGGTTTTATCTAGGCTGTAGTTCATTAGAATGCCAGATCCTTAGTGAAAATAGGAAACAACTCAGTGGAATTGTCCCCTCTGCCTCCCGAGGGACAGTCTCTGCACCACTACTGCAGCACCAGGTTGCTGCAAGCACAGCATATTTGCACAGAGCAGTTTGTGGTGCACAGATCTTGCTGCAGACTGCCTGTTGGGGGGCTGCACTCTGACGTGCCAACCTTCACAACAGCCTTGATAAGCAGACAGGCTTTCAGGATAGGTGGGATTATTTCTGCCCAAGAGAGGGCTTCTGGGTACTTCTGTTCTTCTCCCTGTGTTGTTGCATTTTTTGGTCATTGTTTTTGGTGGTGGTGGTTTGTTTTTGTTTTTTAAAATTTTTGTTTTGCTGTAGTTTTTGGTTTTATTGCGGTTGGTTATGGGTTTTTGTTTTTTTCACTTGGCTGCCCAGATAAATTTTGATCTAGAGGGAAATATCAATGTTCAAGCTTTACTTTCAGGCCCAGAGGGTTGCAATTTAACTCTGTTACCTAATTGTAGTATTGTAACTACATCATCAAGTGACTTGACTGATATAGCTAGGGGAAACTACTGTTTAGCATTTGTGTAGCTGATTAGCCGAAAATGATGCCTGGATCAAGGCTCGTATTCCAGAGACTTCCTGTGAGAAAGCAGTGTCAAAGCTTATGACTGAGCTTTCCTCTGTCTGGAACACAGAAGAGAGACTGCCTATCTCACCGGGCCCATCATCAACTGCAATCGGCCAGAGCAGGGTGTTAGAGGTTAACCCCAAGCCCACTCTATCCTCTCTTATATAGGTGTCATTATTTTTTTTATGACATACTAAGCTAAATAAGGCATAAGAATTTTCCTGCCATAGAATGTAAAAGGAGAGAAAAGCGGAAAGTAGAAGAGAAATAAAAGCCCCCTAAGCAAAAGCTCACTTATTAGAGTACTTATATTTTTCATTAAATCTTGGCATCTACTTTAAGAATTTAAATATTACTCATTTTCAAATTTTACAACTGACTGGCCTGTGAATTTAAAAGTGCTTGGGGAAGGGTGAATAGTTCATTATCTTGTTCCCTCAATGACACTTTCAAATGCTTTCCTTATGGTGACCTCTATTTTAAATTTATGAGAATCCCTTAAGTGTCAAACAAGCTAAGTGGTGCATTTCATTAATGAAAAATTAATGGTGAAGACCTTGGGCTAGTTTTCCGTACTTATTTACAATACATATAATTCATTAGAAGAACATCAGTCAAGCAAGGATCCTGCACGACTGCAGTGGCATTGTAAATGGGACTTTATTCTCTTTTTTTCTAGTTAATGAAAGTATGAGGCAGGGGAAAATACACATAAAAGAGATTTAATGAGTCTTTGGAAAAGTGTTAAAATAGGGTACACAAGTCATAAATTTCAATTACTAACTCTACTCTAACCATGATTATTAGTGTAGGAATGAGATAGCAGTCCATAAAAGGATGAAAGTCTTTGTGACAGACAAGGACCAACTGACTTGCAGAAATTTGGGAATATGGTCTGCTGGTTAGAATGAGGTACTAGGGAGAAAGTCTTAACGCTCCCATGTTGTCTCTGTCACTGTGGTGACACATGACCTTATAGCAAATTCCTTTTCCCCAGAAATGCTGCTTCTCAAAAACTCACTTTCTTCAGAACCTTCTTAGGTCCAGCCTTTGGAGAGAATCTTTCTCTACCCTCCTATATAATACAAAAAAGTATGTAGCTTGGGAAAATATATATGATGATAACAAAATTTCTTTTTAATAATGTCCTGGTATTCAAATCTACATATCACTGTGCTGGACATACAACTTCCATTTTTGAGTATAGGGAGTTCCTATTGTAGTTCAGACTTGCTACAAAATACAAGACCAAAAATGTGAGAAGCCATGCCTTACTTTGTCTGCCTATAAAATGAGAATAATGATATCTGTGAAATTGTTGTACCACCTTATTGTTATTCATGGCAGTGTTTACACCCAGTCATTGAACTGTCATCCCCGTTTTCATTGCAGAGTTATAAACGTCTTTTTAGGATAAGGCTCTCAAATGCTCTGAGCACCTGACCACCTTTGAAGTGATCCTCCAGGTCTGCTGGGGCTCACCCGATGCCAGTTTTCCAAGCAGAGTATGCAGATCAGTCTGCCTGAAGGAGTATATGAGGAACGACAGTTATGACTTTCCTGGCTATCTGTTGGCAGTGGATTAATACTGTAAAGTACTCTGCATGACAAGTTATTTGTTTTTGCTGCGATTAAATGGGCTCACTTGGAAAACTATGTGGGTTTATTACTATAATAATTTTCATACAGTGATAACAAATATAAGCACCATTATATCACCCAGATCAGTCCTTAATGGACACAAGTACCATTTAATGTTCTTAAGTAAGTTTTGGAATATGAGCTCTGAGGAGTATTTTATTTAATAATATTAATAAAAGCACAAGAAAATATTCAGATGCTGTTTATATTCATTGTAGGGGGAGGAGAACAGACTGCAATTATATAGCACACTGAGGAAGAACTGAGATGATATTTGCAAGTTTTTTCCCAATACAAATCAGTCGACTTCAGAAGTTTTGAAAGAAGCTTTTTTTTTGTCTGTTGCACAAGGCTTCAAAAATTTGTTCAGAATGAACCAGTATGTAGAAATGGACCAGCACAAGCTCTGCATGTTGCTAGACAGCAGTTGCCCTGTATTGGGAAGAAATTTATTTAGCTGTGGCTGCACATGTGAAAGACTATGGCATGTGCTGTTCAGAAAATTAGGATCAAAATTATAAAAAATTCCATTAATTATAATTTCATCACCCTTCTAGACAAAGCCTATTATTCCCTGTTTGCTCATAGGATTGACTTAGGATACATGGGACAACAAAGATGATGGTAAAACAGCTTTTTTTTTTTTTCCCCCTAGGTTCTTCAACAGGAGAATTGAATGTAACTGAACTTCTTATTTAATAGAGCATGTTTTCCACATTCTAGGGGGAAAAAACAAATCTACTCCAAGATGATATTTCCTATAGCTATTTTTCTTCTTGAAATTTGAGATTATGATACACTGTGAAAAATCTCCAGCCTTATGGACCTGGGGTATTGTAGTGGGTTGATCCTGGTTGGATACCAGGCACCCCCCAAAGTTTCTCTCTCACTCCCCTCTGCAACTGAACATGGGAGAGTAAATATAACAAAGGGATCATGACTCGTCAGGGAGAGATCACTCACCAAATACTGACATGGGCAGAACAGATTCAAATTTGGGATATTCACTGAATTTATTAGTAATAAAATTAAAGCAAGATAATGAGAAGTAAAACAAATCTGAAATATGCCTTCCTCCCTCCTTCCCAAGCTCTACTGCCTTCCCTGCAGTGGCACTGGAAGACAGGGAATGGGTGTTACGGTCAGTTCATCAGCAGCAGCAGTTTCTGCTGCTGATCAGGGAGAGGAGTCCTTCCTCTGCTCCAGAATGAGGTCCCTCCCGTGGGAGACAGTTCTCCATGAATTGCTGCGATGTGTGTCACTCTTCCACAGGGTACAGTCCTTCAGGCACAGCCTGCTCCAGTGTGGGTCCCACAGGGTAACAAGTCCTACCAGGAATCCTGCTCCAGTGGGCTCCTTTCTCTATGGGTCCCTGCCAGGAGCCGGCTCCAACATGGGCCTTCCATGGGTTCATAGCCTCCTCTTAGGCATCCACCGGGGGCTGGCTACCTGGTTTGTGTTCAGTCCTTTCTGCTGCTCCCAGGATAGTGCATTAAATCAAGGTGTCCCCTCTCTTGTACTGCATGGGGGCTTGCAGGTGCCCTGCAGAATACTCACTACTCATTTTGAATGCTTGAAGGTAAAACAGGAGCCAAGGCAGATCTAACTGTTCCCTTCTGATCCCCAGTGGGAGATGTATCCTTGTGGTGTCCAAGCCGATAGTATTGGAGTCAACAGCTTACATATGTAAACAAACACTCAAAAAGACCTTCTGTTTCCAGTGTCCGAAATGTACTTTCATCAAAGGATTTTAGTATATATATGTGTGATGATAACATGATTCCTATCTAATTGTTTCCCATATGGTGTATCTTCCTTCAGTGCTTTCATTTTATTAATGAAGCTGTGACTTGAAAAACTGCTTTGTTCAATGATAAATTTCACTGCTATATATCTAAATTTCTAGATTTCTCTAAACTTCTAGGTTACTCTAAACTTATCACTTTTATTTCTTCCCATTTCCCCTTTTGCTTTTTATATTTGAGTGAGTGCCAAGATGGGATGATGAACAGTTCAGACATTCCTCCAATTGTCTTCAAGTTTGAGATTTTAGATTCAGGTGCTAATAGACTGTATCTTTGAGCATGGCAGTGGAAAATACTTTCTCAAAATGTCTCACTACTGTAAGTGAAAAAACCCTAAAAAAATATAGCCTTTGCAAAGCTGTTATTCCTTTCAGTCAAACATTAAGTTCCCAGAAATTAGAGAACTGGTGAGTTTGACCCATTAATTCAGTTTTCAAGTTGTAATACACTCAATAAAACACCAGTGAGTGACAGTGTGGAATTTTTTTCGCTTTGGTGGAGCCACCAGATAATCAACAGACATTATGTTAAGGAAAGCAGTTAGCTTTGTGGTCTGGGAAAAAAAAATTCCAGAGTTTAAAGGCCCCAGAGCTTAAAGGTTCAAGAGCTAAAGACCATCCATGCATGCATGATTTTGTAGCTATCGTACCAGCTAGGCAGGTAATAATGCCTACAAGCTGACAGAATCAGTATTGAAGAAAACTGGGGATACAGCTGCATCTCTTCTTGATACACCTGCTACTTATTCCACCAAGTACTAAAAAGAAGCAATACTGTCTGAGGTTTTTTTTAAAAATGCATCGGAAAGAGATTGGAATCATAGAATACCTTGAGTTGGAGGGGACCCATAGGGCTCACCATGTCCAATTATGTGACTGGTCTGTGTCTGACTGACTAGTTCACTTAATAGCTTATGTCTTGTCCTATTTCTAGGCTTTCTGAATTTTGGCCAGATGTCAAAGTCAATTTAGAATCATCTCATTAGTCTCTTAAATAAACACAAGATGAAGAACAAAATATTTTAAGACATTATTGTCATTTATATTGATCAAAGACAGGTGCCTCTTGAATCAGTCATATTAATCTGTTAAATTAACCTCCAAAATTTACATCCTTTGAGTATGATAATTAAAGAATGTTTCATAGACACTGAGTTCCCAGTTCAACACCTTAATAAGAAGTTGTCATGTGAATGCAGTGTCAAAGTTCAGAAGACCATTATAAAATGAAAGGACAAAATATTTTGCAGTCTCTCAGAATCAGGATCTGAGATCCATATGTAGAGAGGTAAACTTCTGGTAAACTGTTCAGAATTTTTCACTCAGTAAGGGTCTAAGTGCATGGCACAAAAAATCTGGAAGAGGTTTCTAGAATGAATAAAATCGCTTAAAACTAATCTTCTCTTATCTGACTTCTGGAAAATATTTTGTGTGTGTTTTTTTTTCCCCTAGAATTTTCATTGGCTTTAGGAAATATGTAAGAAAAAAAATGCAGAGTACACCACAGAGAACTATAAGTGGTCTGTGGACATATTTTTTGTTTACTATTACATTTTGGACTGTTCTGTGCAATAATATTCCTCTTAAGTGAAAAGCATTTATTAAAGAAATCAACAGCTATAAACACTAATATGCTGCACAGGATTTATTCTAACGTAGTTTTCCTTGTTAAGCAGGAACCATATTCTATTCAGACCTCTATGTCAGACTGAAAAATATCTGATGTCTGGTAGATATGCTAGATGTGAACAAATGAGAATATGAAACTGAAAGGAATTTTGTGGGTGGAGGGTACCTACTGCTGGCCACTGCCATTTAAAGTGTTTATCAACTGCTTCTTAGAAGTAGTTTTTGGGGGGTTTTATGGTACTTCTGTACTTAATATTGTTCCAGAACCTCACTGTTTTCTTTGATAGTTAGTATCTGCATGCCAGCCCACACTTTTATTCAGAAAAGAAAGACAAATGATGGGACAAGGACAGTTTGTGTAAAGCATAAAGGTAAGGTTTGAAGTTTTGCACAACTGCCCCACTTTATTCTAGTGATTCAGCTGGCAAACTTCCCTCATAAAGTGCATTTAACCAAGGTAGTGATTCTATAGCTATTTTTGTTCAGTGTGCTTCACATGGTCTTCAACATAAAAATTATAAAAGCACAAAAGGAAATTTTTATAGCTTTTAGATAGGGAAGCAGTAATTGTTCCTTTCTTTCACTTCCTCTGGTCTCCTGAGATTAAAAATGATCTCACTCTAATTTGAATGTTATGATCGGTCAAGTTTGAGAGAATTAACCTTCATGTATAGAAGGTTTCTACTTGTGATCTCTTTTTCCTCCTTGTGATGTATTAGGGAATGTATAAAATAGCTCAAATTTGATATGACAATTTTCTTTTGAAATTATGAGTTATCATGAGTTATTATTTTCTGTCTAGTGGATATAAATTCCAGACATTATTTACAATATATAAGCAGTAACACATTTTATGTACCTCATTGTCCCCTTACAGCATGTTTTATAAATCTATCAAAATAAATGTTAGAAATGAAAGCAAAGAAATAGCAAAAACTTCTTAGTCATTCTATTTGATTATTTTTCTATTGTTTCTTACACAGTGTGACTCATGTGAGTGGTAGTAGAAATACAGAGAAGCCAGCAGGTACTAAAGCCAATCTCATTATCTCTAGAGCACTGCATCCAGCTCTGGGTTCCCCGGCACAGAAAAGACACTGACCTGTTGGAGCAAGTCCAAAGAAGGGCCACCAAGATGACCAGAGGGATGAAGCACCTCTCCAATAAGAAAAGTCTGAGAGAATTGGAATTGTTTATCCTAACAACTGGGGAGACCTAATTAGGTACCTGAAGGGAGGCTGCAAGAAAGAAGGAAAGAAATTTTTTACAGGGGTATGAAGTGACTGGACAAGGGGAAGGGCTTTAAGCTGAAGGAGGATAGATTTAGATTAGATATTAGGAAGACATTCTTTACTATGGGGGTGATGAGGGACTGGAACAGGTTGCCCTGAGATTTGTGGATGCCCGATCCCTGGAAGTATTCACGGCCAAGTAGGATGGGGCTTTAAGCAGCCTGCTCCAGTGGAAGGTGGGGATCAACGGCAGGGGAGTTGAAACTAGTTGATCTTTAATATCCTTTCCAACCCAAACTATTCCGTGATTCTTTGATTCTATGATTCTATGGTTTCCATTTTGCATTAAAATGTGAGGGACATGAATGACAACTTGGTATAAACAATAGTGCTGCCTTGGCAGCTCTACCGTGTGTCAGTGAATGACAAGGTTCTACAAGCTAATCAAAAGGGTACTATTGCTTGAATATGTGGAATGCTCTGGCTTCATTCCCTCTCTAAAGGAATGCATTTCAACTTCCCTTTGCCCAGCTCTGGACTATACTTTGCTTGATTTGGTCTATTACATATATATATGCCTTTTATTTGAATCTGAGTGATTGCTGAGAAATGCTTATGTTGTTGGACAAGATTCTTCTAAAACTGAATCATCTTTTATTGCTCTGCAGAATTTCCATAATACTTCTCCATTAGTTCCAGATGGTCAATAAGACCAGTTTTTATTGTATTTGCAGAAGCATCCAAACTTGGCAGTAAGATACAAACTAGAGCATTCAGACACTTTTGCTAGTTCTCCTGTAATAAGGTTTGAGATGCTATAGGCTCTAAGAATGTAGTTAACATTTGTCTTTATTCTTCAGGGAAGTGCTGCACTGATAACCTGCCTTGCTGCCCTATCAGTAGATTGCTTTGGGAAGGAAGAGCTGTAAAAGGGAAGGTTTCTGTTGACCAGAGTACAAAGATGGTTTGTATGTTTTGAATTTTAAAGTCACAGATTAATTGCCACTTTCATATGGATGCTTTCATATCTTTTGGTTTTGCTCATGTTCTCACCTCCAGTAATGCTCCCTGTATAGTATTTTCATCAGGAATTCTGTTCATGGAGGTCTCCAAAGGGTCTTCAGGTGGAAGAGACTTTCAGAATTATTGAACCAAAAGAAGAAGTAAAATAGAAACATTTTTATGCCTGAACAGAATGGTCCAATAGTTAGCCCACACATCTGCTTCAGTTTTTTTTCTACAACACGTTGTGTTCACTTTGCATTTCTCAAGGAAAGGACTATAAAAACCAAGATAACTGTTCATTCTGATCCATGACATAGTAAAGAAGAACTCAACTCTGCTTTCTTTTGTTTCTGTGATGTATGTTTTAGATGACTTTATGTAAGTTCTTTGTAGTCAAGTGAATTTGTCCGTGTTTCTGAGAGCTTTTCCTCCAGACAGGAAATCTCAAATTTTTCCCCCAGGCTAACAGTGTTATCAATGTTACTTAGTACAGGATGGCATAAGATTGTGCAGCTACAGCAGGAAGAAATTGCTCCAGCAGGGAATTTAAAATAGGAGGGTTTGGGAATGACAGCAAATCACAAAGACATGAGTAATATGGAGGAGGTGTGATCAGCTCTAGACTCTCTTCCAATTGAAACAATGGGAATTTTAAGGTGACCTCTGCTTGAACTGATGTAAATTATGAAGTGCATACACCAGTACATAACGTAAGGAAGACAATCTTCTCTTACTGGCAGGAAGCATGATAAAAATCACCTGAAAATGAGCAACTTGGGAAAAAACTTTCAGAGAATGTGATTTCATGTAAAAGAATAATAAGCACATGAAAAAAGGTTGAGAAGAGTGGTGACTGGACTAGAATCAGTAATACATTAAAAATAGAAATAGATGAGATTCTTTGTAGACATGCAACAGAAAAAGAAAAAAAAATAGAAAATGGGAAAGTGAAGATAAGGGACATAGGAAAATGGAAAGGCTCCTAGTTTATCAGTGATGTTTTTTCCTATCATGTATTGCGGTGGTGGCGTCGATGGACCAACGCCGCGTTTCTCCCACAGTGTCCCTCGTGGAGACGCTTCGGCTGCGCTCTGCCAGCACCCACGCGTGCACACAGCCTCACCCTCGCAGGCTGATGTGAGCAGTCACTCACACACATGGTCTGTGCGCGTACCAGACACAAAGAGGCAGGAGGGATTCTTTGTGTGCAGTTCCGAGGTGTTTATTTGATCCACCCCATGGACCGGGAACAAACACACTCAAAGGGGCACAGAGGCAAAGAACAAAGAACAAAAGCCTGCGCATGGTTTTATCGCGAAGGGTCCCAGGGGTGGGCAGAGCATCAGTAACCAATAATCTGAGGGCTGGGGGTAGAGGCAAGGTTGAGTGACATAGCAGGGGCCAATGAGAGGGGGGAGGGGAGGGGAGAGAGGAAGAGGGGCCAGTGGGGTCTCAGTGGAGGGAGAACTTTCTATCACAGTGGTGTGAGGAGAGACCACTTCGTAGTAACACGGGAGGTGTAATGTGGACTTAGCCACCGCAACAATCATGTAATGATTTTATTGTTCTTCTGTTATGACAGAAGTTTGCATTGAAAAACGTCGCACTAATGTCAACGTTAATCTTTCCAATAGAAGATCAGAAATGGGAAGAATGTTAAATAGATTCCTTAGATCTTTATTCAGATTCTGAGTGCAGAGAGAAAGGCATGGGGGAGATGACAGCAGGGATATTAGAGAATCGAACTTGGAGACATAGACAATGAAGTAACTATGGAGTATTTGTTTGGTACCTATGTTGTTTCACTTGTCTCTTACCAGTAGTATTTTCATATTTCATTTGGTGACAGATGCCAAATTAGGAGTAGAAAGTGCTTGGTTCTTCTCCCAGTTTAGCTACTGACTTATTATACCTGTTTCTCTCACTATCCCAACTCCGTGCCTTATTTTTCCTCTCTAGAAGTTGGAGTGGATGGTGCTTAACCACTTCACAGGGTTGCAGTGAATGCTGTTTGTTCCCTGTCAGAGAGATACAAGCAAGTGCAATATATCATCAAGGATAATTGTCTTCTCCAGCTGATGCCACTATTGATCTGGAAATAGATAAATTTGGTCTTTGGAGTCCTGCCGGGAAAATGTAATTGCATCATTTCTACAACAGTGTTATCTTCCTGGTGCCTTTGAAGAATCTAGGCAAGTCCATCAGATTCCAGCTGCATTGAATCATCTTGCTGCAATAGCTTACATTTGTAAAAGCTGTTTATTTAAATGTTTCAGTAACTTGCCAAGTCCAGCAGCAGATATTTTAAGCTTCCATGTCACAACAACCATGCCTAATCCAAGACAAAGAAACAAATATCTAGAAAGTGAATTTTTGAGAAATACATATTTCTAATGATTTCTGTGACTATAGTGATTGCTGTGACTGTTTTTCAGAAATCAGCTGTTATGAACCTTTTTATTTGCCCACAGGCATCTGCAGTGATTTCCTTTAGCAGCTGATTTAAGCAAGATAAACGGGTAGGAATGGGCTAAACAGGGTACTTCACTAGTGCAGCCCTTTGAGGTTCAACTGCCAGCTAGAACTTCCCAAACATTGATTTTTCCTTTCCTTTATTTTCTGCCACTGGTACAGAATTTCTGCCTATCACTTGTTAATGTAAACATACCTTGACTGAATGTGAAATCCCTACTCTTTTCAAAAGATAGAAGTTTTACAGGACTTCCTATGTACAAAAAAAAAAGGCTGAAATGTTTATAGTAATGAGTAATGATTAAGGCTACTTAGTTGCCTATGTTGGGAGGAGTTATATATCAGATGACTTTCAATTTTGCTTATTTTATGTCTGCTTTTTTTTCCCCAGCCAACACATTACAATCTAGTCAGTGAAATTTCTGCCTTGCTGGTTACTGGACTGAAGCTGATTAATGAGGTACCCATTTTTCTTCATATCTGTAAAGCAAAACGAAGAGGACTGAAACAGATTAATAATACAGAAGAATATTCCAGCTAACATGTCCAATGAAGGGTCTATTAAAAAAAGTGAAATATTGCAAACTTGTAGATTTCCTCTAGAAACCCAAATTGTGCTTTAGCTTGAATTCACCGTCTGTCAGATGAATCTTTTACTTTGATTCCTGTAGAAACTGTTCTCCTGTTCGTATTCCAGACAGAATAAGTCCCAGATGATTCATCCCCTATCCCTACCTATTTCAAGTCTTACAATATTTAAAAAAAAAAAAA
>WEIT01031006.1:57213-93918 GCA_013389985.1 Dryoscopus gambensis
CTTATGCATCTGTTTTCTTCCCCATTTCTATTACAAGTCTCTATACATCCCTCAGGGCAGCTTAGATTTAGAGTAAGAGAACCTGGGTAGAATACCGAGTTACATGAGCATGGACATACATATCTGCTTATTGGCTGAGAGAGCTAACTCAGCTTAAAACAGTTTAATGTCCTAACTCTGAACCATGAATTTCCCTGGTCCCAGTTTCAAAATAGTTGTGCTCACAAAGTCAACAGAGCATCAGCAAGAAATTGACCTAGGCTCACCAGGTCATGATCCAGTTATAGTGGACTAGCTTGGACAACTACCTTCTCTTCTCAGGCTGTTACAGTTTGTTTTTCTGTAAGTTTTCCCTGTTTTGAATATGCTCTCCAAAAAGTGCATGGTTTGCAGCCTCATCAGTTCTCATCATCAGTTTCACAACTTCCCAAATGGCAAACCAAGCAATGGGAGTGAGTTTTCTCAGTAGGTCAGCCAGCCTCACAGCTCACTGAACTGTTGTGCAGCATTACTGGCTGCACAGTCACTTTCTGCACTGAGTTAATACAGCAACTAGTGAAAGATTGGTTATCACAAACATCCGTTTCTTTATAGCAATATTTGCTGGTCGTATCAATGGTTAGTAAACACAGAACAAAATCTGTGATCTACACAAGTAACTGAAACTACAGAAGCAGTTTTTGACAAATAATGGTTGTAGCTATGTTTGCACAGTGTGAGCAGACAGTTGAAACCATTTACTTTTAAAGTGCACTAATACAGGCAAATGCAGTGGTACAGAGCTGCCTCAGTGAATTGTGCACTTCTGTCCTCTTAAATGGTATGTTGTAGCATGTTAGAAATGTCTGTTCCAAACCACATCTTATTTGTGCAGTAGTTCAGAAACAACAGAACTCACCCATCCTAAGACAAGCAAGAGATGTTGCTATCCCCATAACACGGGAGTACATCTCACTGCTTTGAAATACAAAGAGAGTAAGAGAAGATAGCTGGAATTATTAACAGTTTCATTGGCCCATTCGTAAGTTACTTAAAGGAATGTCCAGAGAGACCTTGATTTTAAAAGGTGACCAGAATGACCACAGAGAACTGTTACCAATTCTTAAAAGTGAGTAAATCTGTATTAAATGAGTTAATGGCATCATGAACTTGAGAGCATAAGGTTGCTATTGTATCCAAGAGAACTAAAGCACATCAAAGGCAGGTCTGGTATCAGATTTAGAAGGAGTGACTTCCAGGACTGGATCAATCTGTCCTTTATCTGTTTCAAGTCTATGTACAATGCCTGCCAATGATGTCTTTTATATGGTGACTGTTAGTTACTGTGTTGATTTCAAAGAGGCTGCATAGGTGTGACTGTAGTTGCATGTGGTAAATCACACAGGAAGATTCAAACTAACTGGTACAATCTTATTCATCAAGAGAAGTGCTGTATTTCTCATGTGGATCCTTGGGTTATCAATATCATGTAGACGCACATGGCATTGAATCTGAGCTGGGAATTCACATTCAGACCCTAGCAACAAATTAATTTCTGTGTCCAGATAATTTGAAATGCTTTTTACTAATTTGTTCTATGCTGACTTTGGGGCCAGGAAGTATGTGTTTTCCCTGAAGAAAAAAATAATTTGTCATTGTGGTAAACATCTGAATAAATTTGCTTTTTAAAAACAGTATCTTTACATTAGTGTTGAAAACATAATTTTATGTAAATTCTTATGGACTGATTTATTAGTATGTTCAGTCCTTGCTACTCCATACACCACCTAGCAATCATGGAGAAAGAATTCCAAGTAGTAATGCAACCTGTAGCCCAGAAGCAGCACCTGCAATGTGACATCAGACCTGACTCCCTGTGTATGAAGTATGTGTGCACATAGAGCCTAATTTACTTTTGAAGAGCAGACTCTTGTTAAATAATATAGAGCAACTTCTTAACTGCATCCAACTTTATTCTTTACTGATATTGGAAAATGGAAAGAAAATTATTATCCAATTATAAGGCTTGGGATTTCAGAGATAAAGTTGTAGTATCTAGGCTGTGACAGAATGTAATATCTGTTGGTTTTAAGTCTCTTTATAAACACTGATGATCAGTTTCTTTCGGGCATTGACTGTACAAGGACACAGCAGCTTTTCCATCCTCAAGGTTCTTGCACTGATCCAAGGCAAAGATTCAGTACAGTGAGGAACATAAGTGCTTACTGAATTATCACAACTACCTTCTCATGCTCAAGAGAGGACTTGAAATTGCCCCAAACTGGTGGGCAGACCCTTGTTTGCAAGTGGGTTATGGAAGGTAGAAGAAGAAGTGACTTTCTTTTGTTCTTTGGCAGTCATCATGCTGTTCAGAGAACAGTGCCAAACAAGCCTTGTTCATGTTGTTCTTTCATAAGAAGTTGAAAGGCTTTGACACTGGAGGAAAATTACTTTCTTCCCTTTCCTACTCTTCTGTTTCTCTCTTCCCCTTCAAGTTCTCTGTTGTGATGCCCCATCCTTTCCCCTGTCCAGTGCTTGACTGAGATAATGCTGATACTTTTCTGTAGGTTAGTTGTCTCACAGGCATGAAAACTGAGTCATCTTGTGAGTCCAATAAGCACTGCTCTTAAGTATATGTGGATGGAGTGAATGAGGAGAAAGAGAAGGATCCCTCCCTTTTATCTTGGACTGTGTCTGCCACCCCATCTCAAGCAAATATTGTTTGCATTGATAGAGCTTCTGTAAGAGGTTCAGACTGTACAGTAGCTGTTGTATAATCTGCATTTCTTCTGGAAAGGGATGCAGAAGTAGATGAGACAGGCCTTTAGAGCTTCAGAGACCAACTTATCAGCAAATGTCCTGCCTCTGTGTTTCTCAAATGTTTATTCATTTACACCATTAAGCTAAAACTATCTTCTAGATTTCTCATCAAATGTCATCAAGAAAAGATATTTTCTGTTGCCTTATAGGACATGTTCTCTACATAGAGATAACAGTTGAGACAGACTCTTCCACAAGGTCTCCTTAGAGATGATAGACAGAAACTAGTTAAACAGAATGAGGAGGGAAAAGAAAATGTACTGTTCAGTCCATCTCATCTCCTTATACTGCAGAGTAGGTCAATGTTTGTGGCTTGAAGTGCTGAGAGATCCCAAATGAGTCCTTTCTCCACGTACACTCTGAATTTAAACATAGTATGTATCACAGAAAAATGCTGTGAACTGTGATTTGAAAATCTTTGGGCCTGGCAGTAAGAAAATGCAACTGGTCTGTTTCCTATTTAAAATTGTGCTTCTACAGTTCCTCACTGCTCATTAAGAATCCAGGATTGTTTCAATCCACAGTCTTAAGCAGCAACTGTTGCACATCTCACTTTATGGAGAACAGATCTGCTTAAGCAAACACAGCTTTGTTTTTTGACAAGATAGGCTGATAAAGAGCTGTGTTGACATGTACCTGCACTTCTCAAAAGCATTTGACTTCATACCACATGACATTCCAATTAAAAAATTAGAACTATGCAAAATTAATGTAGCCCATAATAAATAGATTATAACTGTCTGATGGATTTCAAAAAAGGAATTGTAAATGAGGAATCATCATCCACAGAGGGTATTTACAGCAGGGTTCTATGGGAATCTTTTTCAGTCTAATACAATTGAGAGGTTTTATTAATGGTTTAGAAGTGAGGAAATCAGTGCCTGTAAAATCGGCAGAGGACGCAGCATTAGTAGGAGTAAATAGTGGTAAAGTTGGATCAGTTTGACAGATCAATCTAGTCAATTTGGAAAGTGGGTCTTTTTAAACCAGCACAAATGTTAATGTAGCCAAATGCAAGGTTGTGTGTTTGGGAACAAGGACAGTAGGCAGTGCTTGCTTCCAGGGAAACAGTGACCCTGAAAGGAGTTAGAAGTCAGGGTGGATAATTGACTGAACAAGCGCTCTCAGTGTGATGCTGTTGCTGAAAACTAATGTGACCTCAGATGAATAAGCAGAAAATTGCTGAATAGGAACAGGAAAGCAGAGAGTATGACCCTGCACTGTGATGGGGTATTATGGAGTCTGGATGAAACCATTAAATGCATCCCTGATTTGGGAGTTGAGCCTAAATCATGGGGGTGAAAACACTGCACAGCACAGCCCTCTGAACATGGCATGCTGAAGTGAAGACACCTGAGAAAGTTCTCTGTCACCAGAGAGCAGTTTGGTTTGAACCCTTCATTGATACAGAATCACAGATTCACAAAATAAGATGAGTTGCAAGGAACCCATCAGGACCATCAAGTCTAACACCTGGCCCTGCACAGGGCACCCCATGTGCCCGAGAGCATTGTCCAAATCCTTCTTGAACTCTGCAAGAGTTAGTGCTGTGACCACTTCCCTGGGGAGCCTGTTCCAGTGGCCAAACACCTTCTGGGTGAAAAACCTTTTTCTGATATCCAACCTAAATCTCCCCTGACACAACTTCATGACATGATGTAATAAGCAAGTCACTCCATGTTTTTGTGCTGAAGTGTCAGTCTCAGCTAGGGAACAGAACTGTCCAGCTATGTTACAAGGGTGTGTAGTAATAGGACAAGGGGTAATGGCTTAAAATGGAAAGAGGGTAGTGTTAGATTAGATATAAGCAAGAAATTCCTTACTGTGAGTATGGTGAGGCCCTGGAACAGGTTTCCCAGAGAAGCTGTGGATGCCTCATCCATGGAAGTGGTCAAGGCCAGTTTGGATGGGGCTCTGAGCAAACTGGAGTAGTGGAAGGTGTCTCTCCCCATGGCAGGCAGGTTTGAACTAGCTATTCAACACAAACAATTCTATGATTCTATGTCAGCTTCCTTCCTTCCTTCCTGTTCTTCTCACACCTTCTGCATCTTCTATATTAAGTAATTGTAGTTTTTCATTTCTCTTAAATATTTAAATAACCTCCATTTGATATTTGATGTTTAGATTTAGGGTGCTACTGTTGAAGCCCACCCCCATGTGGAGAGCCTGACAGTGAGATGGCTGAGTTAATATGTGTTGCAGAGACCTGGAGAATTTATTTCTCTTCTGTTGAAAAGAAGATTTGAATAACCATAGCAACAGTAAAACCTGCTGTGACTCTTACAGCATGAAGTGTTGCTGGTATCTGCTTCTGGAGATCAAGGTCCCTGTCCCAGCTCTACCAGGTTGATACTGGAGACATCAATGTAAAAACAAGTGAACAGTTTCTGACAGATATCTCTTAACACAATTTTCTTCTGTTCTCCTTTTCTCTGATTGTTCATGTACTGGCTGTGGATTTTTTTTTTAATGACTTATTTAAAAGAAATCAGTGTGAAGTGTTTAATTTTTAATATTAGGTATTCAAAGCAAACCACATAAATGCTTGAAGAAGTGTGTGTATTTTGTGGAGAGTGAAAAAGGACACCCAGCTAATACAAAACAGCTTGCCTGGCTTAATCAGAACCACTTCAGGGACTTCGGTGGGAATGTTACTGACCTGGTGAGAAAAAAAATCACATGTATGCTAAGGTTAGGGTTACATACTCTCTTAGCCTACAAGAAGGACAAAACATTTTGGTATAACTTCAGTCTTTTTGACTGTAAGTTGAGGTCTCCTCATTTGCTTTGAGCTGTGAGCCTGTATCTGGACAACCAGTGGGACTCAGGTGCCATGTGGTAGCTTAAGTGTCAACTGACTCTGTATAATTAGATTATTATTCTTATTATTTTAGCTCTCCAACCACCTTGTTTCAGTCTCACACTCACAGGTGAGAGTAAGGTCTGCATTGAGTGACAGGCTTATGAATTCAAATGATGTCTATTGCTTGTCTTGTGGCTTCAGCTGAGTTTATCTGGTGTAACGTCGCGGCGGCTGAGCCAGCGGCTGTGATGGCCAAGGAGCCAAAGAGCTCCGGTGCAGGAGAGGCCCATTGGTGGGCCAGCTCCGAAGTTTAAGATCACCCCCTGACTCAGGGTGAGAAGCCTTTCCCATCAGGCTTTGTGGTTCTGTGCAGATTTGGTCTGTCTGGTTGGCCTGTTGGCCACATGCCCATTTTACCCCTTCCAAGGTTGTAGTGTTATATTACCCCCCCTTCTCTCCGCCCCTGTACCCTCGGATCATTGGTTACTGCTGCTCTGCCCGCCTCCTTTCTGTACCCCTATATGTTTGTCACAGCCCTCAGTTCAGGTTCTTCATCCATGGAACCCTTTGGTGTGGCTTTGCAATAAACCCTTCAGAACTCTGTACAGAGAATCCCTCCTGACTCTTTGCCTCTGGTAACACATGAGCTATCCAGCTTGAATGTGCGCGTGTGCTTTCGTGCCTACATTGGCACGGGTGTGAAAGTCGGCCTGCTAGTGTGCCAAGCAGCACTGCCCGAGTGATTCCTTTACCAGGACGCTTTTGGGATAACGCAGCGACCTCTCCACTGACCACTCACACTGCATTAGTAACACGTACATGACTGAATTCAAGAATTGTTACTTGGTTGTGTTCTAGCAGAATTTTTTTCACTTTTGAAGTCTATAGTTCTATATTCTGTATAGACTGAGGTCTTGTGACAGGTGCTGCCTGCCTGCCCTCCTAACCAGCAATATCATGTCATCACATTCCTTTGGCGGTATTCTGTTTGCTGAGCATATATATGTGCAGCCTGTGCTTCTGGCCCAACGTGCCTTTGCTTGATTCACTACATAGTCAGTGCAAGCTCAGGTCTGCCAGCAAAGCCCTGGCAGAGGTGCAAGAGTGAATGTTGGGAACTGAAAATACATAGCTGTGATTATTAATATGTTAGAAACCATCCCACTGGCAAAGAAAGCTTTCACTAAGTTGTTGAACAGTCTTCTTGTTTGCCTGACTCCCATATAAACAAAACATACTAGCCCCCTCGTGAAGGATAGGTACTCCCTCTAGCAGGCTGTTGGTCAAGTGCTTCTGCACACAGCAATAGAAACCCCTTTAAAGCATCCGAATGGCCAGTACAGATGGGTTTGGATGTAGAAAAGGATTGTGTTCCAGGAAATGTGGAATATTGGTGTACATTACAACATGAAAGGACATACCTGACAGGACAATAGGCAATGGGCACCAACTGAAACACAGGAGGTTGCATCTGAACATCAGGAAATACTTTTGTACAGTAAGGTGATGAAGCATTAACAGAGAATAAACAGTCCCGGGCAACCAGCTCTAAGTGGCCCTGCTTGAGCTGCAGTGGGATTGAACCAGATGACCTCTAGAGATCCCTTCCCTTCCAACACAGGATCACCATTCCATGATCCTGTGTTGATAAACCCTTGGTGACCTATAGCTGATGACACTGTTAGAAGAAAATCTGAGTCTGGCATGTGGCTTCTGGTATTTGCAAATCTGTCATTTCTGTAGGAGGCAGAGACAAAACTCAATATTCCTTGCTATATTTCAACTTGCAAGCCTCTTAGCCTCTCTACAGCTATCCCAGCTGTATGAATATTTCCTTTACTATGATACTCTAAACCTCATCAGAGGGCTGTGTAAAGTGTCTGGAGATGTGGCAGATTACAGGCATTATGGGAGTCACTGCTCTGTATTATGCTGTACCAAGAGTTTTCATGCTGGTGAGACTACTGTGTGGGCATTAGAGCCAGGAGAGTATTTCTTTTTAGCTTGTGGCATCCATTTCCATGTAAAACAAACAAACAAGCAAGCAAACAAACAAACAAACAAAAGTGCCAGTGTGACAAATCGGAAAAGCCTGTTTTCCACAAAGGTTTTGAAAGTAAGCACTTTTACTGCCCTGAGAATTTTAGTTGGAGTTTTATCTGCCCATCTCTTCCATAGGCTTTAAAATGCATATCTGTGCTTGCCTATATACTTGCTTATGTTCCTAGACTTCATCACCTCGTACTGACACAGAGAAGATTGGCTGGGAATCCAGCATATCCTCCACTTTCTGCAGGCTGAGGCGCTAGTTGAGGATTTCAGCTGCCACCAGAGAGCACTGTCTATACGTTTGCAGGTCAGGTGCCGCTGCTGCTGCTGGCACCAGCTTTCCCTTCGGGCTGGCAGAAGGCTGTTAAAGGAGACCCTGAGTAGGAAGACTGTGCCATCTTTACCTCTGTTCTGCCCCTTGAATCCATGCTGACAGGGGCTCTCAGGAGGGAAGCAGCTCTGCCTTGGCCCTGTGTGCTGGGCTTGAACCCAGGGTGTATGGCCCCAAACCAGGGAGTTTGACACCCTGCTCCCTCTTCTCTACAACGTATTTTTACTCAAACCAACTTCATTTACACTTGAAAAAAATGTTCCTTATTTGTCATTAACTCAAAATCTTATTGCCTCTGTTTCAGATGTGAAGAAGGACTTGTGTGTTCCTGCAAACTTCCTTATGTTACTTCTGCCTTTATTTTGCACAAAAATATAGCCTCACTTGCATTCTACAGCAAAGCTACTGATGCTTCAGGCCCTTGAACAACTCAGGAGCACAGCACTACTGGGGTTTTCTGTGATTGTTCTTGTGGTTTGCACGCGCCTTATCTGCCAGAAACCAATGCACCGTGCAAGCCTAATAATTACTTTGAAATTGGATGTGTCCTTTTTTAAGACAAAGGAACTTTTTTAGCAAAGAACTCTGTAGATGGTACAACTACCTGCCCCTGAAGTAATCATACCTGCAAGTGTGAAGACAGCATTTAGTTCTCCTTCTGGGGAGGCTGCCAGACCAAATTATAGTCATCCTTAGAGTTATCCCAGTTGCTATGGGATACACGGCTATGGGATACACTGCTAAGTGTAAGTAGTTAGAGGTCCCAAGAACATTGCATCAGAGCATCATTCTTTTGTCCATTTTCTGGCTGAGTCTCTCGTAGTTACAGACAGTGTCAAAGGGCTTCCTCCATCTCCTCAGGAGAGGCTAGGAAGTGGGTGCAGTGCAAGGATTGCTCAGTTCTCCTCCCTGGGGTAAAAATGTACATCGGAATGTGATAGAGGGGTGATCTGGCTCACTGTATCCTCCTTTTTCTGCAGTAACTTGGGTGCTATTTCTGAGCAATGCTGTCTCAGCTTCTCAAAGCAGTGACCCACTGCCTTGTGGAGATGAGCTGTTGCCAAGGCTATAGTTTCCGACCTGGTGCATACTTGGACAGCATCTCTTTTAGCTTGGATAGCATAGCATCACAATAGGCGATGCAGTCCCTGTGGATGGAGACACCCACGATACAGTCACCAGGGAACAGCATGAGGTGGTATCCTAATGCGTCTGCTCATTCTGTAGTGTATAGGTTAAAATAGGCAGCCTGTGGTGAGATGATAGGCCTGGGTCAGATGGGAGACCTTAAATAAGTGCTGCGAGTTGAGGCAGCATCCTCTTGTGTCCTACAGCCCTCCCTTTCATATAACTCCAGGGCCAAATCCCACTTAATTTATAGATTCTGACAAGATCTTAGAGAAAGAATGATAGCATGGTTGCAGAGCACAGGCTATCATTTAGTATATAAAGTGCCAATTTTCTGACAAAGTGTATAATCTAATATAGTGTTGTGTGGTGTCTGTGTTGGATAGGGAACCTCTGTAAGTCACCTCAGATTAAGAAGGGAAGAGTTTAAACTGTTATATGGGTAATGACAAGTAGAAAAGCAAACAATTCAGGCACAAATCTCCGTTCTCTCCCCTAGCAGAAATTTAGCAAGACAGGAAAATACAATCTGCCTGAAATATGACATACATTTTTTATGCTATCTGATTTCAATGCATAGTTCCTGTTTGCTTCTCTCTCCCCAGGGCTGAGAGAGCTTTACAAGCAGGCACATGTTCACATATCCCCACAAAGTGTTTTTAGAGAAATTCTTTCTGTTTTGCAATGTCCCTTGATGGCAGGATTGAAAATAGCTTTATCCAAATCAGTAAAAGTCTTAAGATTTTACTGTGAAGGTATCATGAGGTGGATTTCTCTTACTGGCTAAGCCAGGGATCTGTCTCTTCAGGACTTGCCAGGCTCTAATGACAAAAAGGCCTATCAGAAAAAGACATGAAAAATTATTAGAGATTGAGTGCAGGCTGAGTCCCATACCTGAAAAAAACAGCTTAAAATCCCACTGCAGGATTTGAGGACTCTCAAAAAATTTGAGTGATCAGGGCATGGAGGAGAAGTTGAGATTTGCTCTGATTAATTTACTCATTTGAGGGTCTGAATCAGTGGCACAGGGTAGTTGGTGGCCTGTCACTAGTGGTGTGCCCTAAGGTTCAAGACTGGGCCCTGTACTGTTTAACTTGTTCATTAACAACTTAGATGAGGCAAGCAAGTTTGCTGACAGCACAAAGCTGGGAGGAGTGGCTGATACCCCAGAGTGCTGTGCAGCCCTTCAGTAGGACCTCAACAGGTTGAAGCAATGATCAGAGAAGAACTGTCTGAAATTCAAGAAAGGCAAATGCAAGGTCCTGCACCTGGGGAAGAATAACCCCATGCACCAGCACAGGCTGGGGGCCCACCTGCTGGACAGCAGTGCTGGGGAGAAGGACCTGGGGATTCTGGTGGACAACAGTCTGTCCATGAGCCAGCAGTGTGCTCTTCGTTATGGCCTGTTGTGTGGGTGACTGAGCACTGGAACAGGTTGCCCAGAGAGGCTGTGGGGTCTCCCTCACTGGAGATATTCAAGAGCCCTCTGGATACAATCCTGTGCAGTGTGCTCTAGGATGACGCTGCTTGAGCAGGGAGGTTGGACCAGATGACCCCACTATGGTCCCTCTCAGCCTGACCCATTCTTTGTTTCTGTGATACATATCGCAAGCTTAAATTAGGAGCCTTAGCTTTCTATATCTATAGTCATTAGAGCACAGAGCACCTACGGAAGAAGGCAGAAAGCCCAAGGCTGGATTATGTGGGGCTGATGTGGACTAGCAACTGGAACAGGCACTAACTAACTCAAGCCCTGAAAAGAAATTTGATGGTTAGGTGGGCAAAAGGCTCCTTTCCATTGTGGTATTTACCTGTAATGTCATGAAGTTCAGCCTGAAGGATGTCCAGAAATTTGATTCTCCTCCAGTTATTTGCTAACTTTGGTAGAGCATGCATTGAATTGCTGTGCCATTACATATAGTAAAAAATATATACAGCTTCAAAGGAAAATGACTATGTATTTGCCCAAGGAAGCAAGCTAATAATGTTTTGGTATCAGTACATTTCTCTGGGATCTCAGACTAAAATAATTTACTCCCATTAATGAGTTAGCCAAGCTGGGGAAGCTGAGTGTAAGGTGGGTCATGGACAATCTGAGTACATTGTTTTGCAGTTGGAGAATGAAAGACACAGGTAAACTTAAGCCAAGAGTTTCAAATAAGGACACTAAAATTTCATGGTTTGGTTTTGGGTGCTCATCTTCACAGAATTCAGTGCCATATTGTCAGGACTATTGATCATGTCCACTACAGCAGAAGTTAAAGATATTCTCTCCAGAAATGCAGTGGCCATTTTATGAGCTGAAATTGGTTGCATCTGAAACTGGAATTGACCTGTATAAACCACAGCCACAGGCTTTTATTTTAAAGTGAGATGCCAAGACAGAGTAATCAAAATCACTGAAAAAAATCTCTTTTACTTAGTGGCAGAGCTGTTTTTTCCAGCAATACTAAAGATAATTGTTTGAACAGTAACAAGCAATTCCACAGTAAACCAGATTAAGATCTCCTGGATTTCCATCCCTTATGACTTTATTGAAGTACCTTTCATTTACTCTTCAAACCAGAAAACCCTTTCAAGATACTCTGGGAAATTGAATCCTGCATCCATATTTTCCAAATTCAGTCTTTCAATAGTTCTGCATTAAACTGCCAAAGTACCAACATATGTGATAGGTCTCCATTGAAATAAGAGGTTTTAATCTTCATCACAAAGCCAATGAAAATATTTCCTGTTATGTTATTCCATAATTGTAGATAAATTAGAATAAAAACAGATTGAGTTTACTATGGAAGGTACTATTTGGGAAAGAGCAAGAGCTGACTCTTGGGAGAGTATACCAGCACCAATTTCAAGAGTTGCATGTAGGATGCCAAACTGAAGGGGTCTTAGCTCTCACTTTCTGACTTAACCATTAAGACTTGGAGATAAATGATGAAGCTTAAGACCAGGACACCACATTTTATGCAGTGGAGTTACCAAGAAAGAGCCAGTTTTATTTTCTCTCTTTTGGAAGCAAAATAATATTGAAAATTCCTCCTTGAAAAGCAGTTGACAAATGAAAAGAGTATTTTTTGTTTCTACATTTTTTTTTACAATTATTACAGTAGAAGGCGTTATAAAATCTCTACCATGAACTGAGACCTTTTTTCTAAAGCATTACAATTTTCATACAAAATTATCTCAAGATCAAGCCAGTTCCATTAAGAATCACCTTTGAGATGCAGAGTCTCATGACTGATGGAATATATACACTTTCTCATTCTAAAGAGCTGAAGGTAAATTTATGTCCTTCAATTATTGTCTGTCTAATACATATCTCACTTTATTCTGTCACAGAAAGCCTTTCCTTGCTACTGGATGCAAAATGTGGATTCAGATTTCTCATCCCTCAAAAGGAGAGGGCAAATGGGATACAGATTCAGCTTTTGAGGAAAATGTGCAAAGTGCGAGATAGTGAAATAAATTTTTGAACCCTCCACTAATGCAGAAGCATTGCGATGGAGAAGAATCTTCACGAGAAAATGTTTTTGGGGTAATGAGAGACACAAGAAGAAACACAGTTCTCTGTTTTACCTGCTTCTTTGTTTTTGATTACTTAGGCTGTGAAATCAGTTGACAGTTAGGAGTCAATTCCTATGGATTAAAGTCAATTCTGCTTCTGCATTGCCTTCACTCCAAGGTTAAAAGGACACTATTTTTCACTATCCCATCTGTAGCCTATGCCTACAGATGATCTCCTTTGGGGATGTGTGAGGATCAGTACTAGATGCAAGCCACCTGCATTTTTTTGCAATCTTCCAGCAGTAAATACGAAATCCTTGACAATATCAAATTTAAAGATTTAATAGAGAAGAGTTCAAATAAGCTAAATCAGAGGCCTCTGCCTAGAAAACTGAATGCATACAGCAGTTACAGAGTCAGGCTCTATTCCCGGGAAAGTAGTGACAGAGGAAAAGAGATGGGTTTAGACCTGAAAAGCAATGTGACATGAGACTACCAGCACACTCCTAAGGGGAAAATAAAACCAAACACCAAAAATGCTCTATCCCTGAAAATTTAAGAAAAAGTAACAAGTAGGATTAAAGAGAGATTTACTCTGTACACAGTGTAGTGAGAGCCAATACTAGAATATCGAGTCTACCCAAAGTGTCTGCATTTTAAGGAGAACATTGAAAACATAATTGAAGTGCTAGAGAAAAATGTTATACCATGAGCCTTAAGAGGTTTTCCTAAAGGAGTGACTTGATTGCAGCATGTAAGTGTCTTCCTGAGAAGAAAATGCCTGGTAGTGAATGGTTCTTTAATCTAGTGGAGGAAAACATAATGAGTCAGAAAGTATAAACTAAAGCTGGGAGGAAAAAAAAAGTCAAATCAAATAACATACAAACAAAAGATCCGAGCAGTAAGAAAACTTAACCAAGAACAGTGGTAGACTCTCTGTTCTTTGATGCCTCAAAAGCAAGACTATATTCCTTCCTGGATGATTCTTTAGCAAAATGTGATTTAGTTAAAGAGAAGTTGGGATCCATTCCAGCCCAGTTCAATATAAAACCAGAAGAAACAAGGTATATTTGCTTAACTGGAAACTAAACACTCTAGGAACACAAGAACAACCAGGCCTCGTCCAAGGTTCTGTTTTGGTAAAAACACAAAACAGTTGTCACATGTTTTATCTCAAAATCCATGGGTTTTTTCTTATCTAGTAACAGAAAAAGAATAAATCCCTAAAGGGTTAAGTAATCCAGAGATGTTTCCAGTTCCCATATTCAAAGCTTTCAGATTGTACCAAACGTGATGAAACACCACTGATTTGAATTTGCTGATTTCAAATTCTACCCAGCTGCATAACTCATTTGAATGATTGGCCCAGCATTGTTTCTAAGTCATGGCTGGGGCAAATCACTGGTGTCCAGTGTGTGATAACTCTTAACAAGATGCCCTCTACTGATTGGTGAACATAGATCTGGTTGCTCCAAAAACTTTCATTGCACTTCCCATTCTCTATACTTCAGATTCTCATGCTCCAGTGGATCATCAAACCATTTTCTTGAGAGCTTTGCAATACTTTCCCTTTTTTAAAAGTGGTTAATCTCTAACATTTAACATCTCTAACAAGTGGTAATAATTTCCTTCTAGCTTCAGCTCGTGTCATGAAGAAAAAATAGAGATGTGCACTTTTAAAGCTAAAGAAAACAAACAAACTGAATAAGGAAGATACTCCAAAATGTTCTCATTTATCACATTCTAAAGAAAAGTGAGTTGTCTGCCAGGGGATGTGGTCTTTTACCCTGAGGAATTTTCAGCTATTCCTATTGCAATTTATGTGTTCCTTGGTCCAATTACTAAGATAAGAAGACAAAACTCATGCATTTATCTTTGAACAAGACTATTGCTGTACTTCTCATGGAAAACACTGGGGTTTTGTAACTGAATTTGCAGCTTGCCTCTGCTCGTACGAAACTCATAGCAGCACTTTGCCTGTTTTCTCTCATTTCAGATAGAACTGGAAGTTCAACCACTCAACACACCTTGAAGATTTACCTGTGCTGTTCTAGTGCTCCTGACACACCAGACCAGCTGGCTAATTAATTAAGGATGAGACACTTGGTGATGTGCACCTGGAAATCATTAGATGCCTGTAGGTTACATGTTCATGAGTCCTCCCGTGGAATTTGGAGGTTATCTGTTGTGTGTTTTTTTCCCTGGGTTTCTTCTGGTAAAATTCAAAGAAAGTGATCTGAGAAGCTGAAAGATAATTTTTGCTTCTGGCCAGGTGCAATTAGTTGTACTTATTGGTAATAGGAATGCAGATTAGAAGTTGACAGGAAATGAAAGTGAATAGAGCAGCCTGGGTCATTGTATGTGGTTAAATTTATTCTGCAAAATAACTTCTCCTGTGGAAATTATAGAAATAGTAACAAAATTGAATTAAGTTTGAGGGTTTTTTCTTGTAGTTTACCTAAAAAATGGAGAGGAAATGTCTGTATGCCATGATATTTCATGCAACTCATGGCCTCATAACAGAGACAGAAAGTGAGTTTCTCCCAGGCTGTCAGCTTTTGAACTTTCTTTTCTACTCTTTCTCTTATGCACAGCAACCATATGTTTTTCCACAATGTAAGGTCAGATACGTTGCCTCATCACAATTTGTGGCTGGAAAATTATGACACTAACACAAAGATAATCCAATAAAACTCTTCTGTTGGTCAGAAAATGCTTAGTCTTTGACATAAACATTCCTATAAGAAGTCATCTGATTTGGTGAAAATTGTAATGAGAAGTTTTTCAGGTCTGAAATGATATTTGTAACCAGTGATAAGAAGAAGCAACTTTAGAATAATATGGCAGTCTGGGTATACAGGAAGAATGATCATCTTATATGCAGTGCAAATGTAATCTTTTTGTTATTTATTTTAGAGAGCTAGTATTTTTTTATCTATTAATAAGTTTTCCTGCTGGACTTAAGTAACAGGAATCTGTCTTGGAGTCAAAGATTCCTAAACTGCATAACACAGAGCAAGAAATTAGGCAGAAAATTTTTAAGACATTAGTGAATAGTCAGTCACGGAGGTCAACATGGCTCCTTCCCTTCTACTCTGCTATAGTCCGGCACAGTTCAATGCACTGAAACATTTTGTTGGATTAGCTAATCTGTGTTGGATCTTAAATAATCTGTGTTGGATCTTAAATGTATGATTTAGGGCAGCTGAACAAGCTCCTAAAAGACAGCTGAGCCATGGTAAATCTTGCTTTTAGCCTGTGTCATATTTGAGATAATTTAGCTTTTTCCACCATGAAATTACTGGTAATATGATACAAACATTTGCTTCTATGGAGAAGAGCTTATTTTAGAGGCAGATTATAGTAACTTTTTTCTTCCTTTCTTTCTTTTTCCATTAATACTGGTGGTTTAAACAACATTTTTTGCCCTTTTTTTCCCCCCAGAACTGTCTGCAGAGGTTTCCTATTTCTGCTACCACCTGTTCTTCTCTTTCAAGAGCACAAAACATCAAATAGACTTTTTTTTAAGCCATTGCCAATTTCACTGAAAGGAATACATAAAAAAGATCAGAACAGAATAACTGAGAAATTTACAAGAGGAAAAGTTGCAAAATTATGGAAAAGCTTTTATTTTTGTTGACAACTTTAAATTAAAGCTCAGATCTGCCTTTCCAAGTAGATGATGGTCGTTCCTATTTCCCCCCTTCATCTGACACTCTGGGTCTGACTTGACTAGAGTCAACAAAACACATTCCTTGGGGGCACAGGAAGACCGAAAGATAGGAAGTAATTGAACATATATAAGATCAGATTCTTTTGGGTGACACCAATTCAATATTCAGCAAGAAAAATGACATTGCCTTCTATATTTTTTAATAAGCCAAGAGAAGAAAGGCATGGATCATAAATGCAAAGGCTTTAGTACCAGACACAACTAGAGTATCTGGTTTTCTTATTGCTGTTTACTCTTGCCCTCCTGGAATAAAGAAGGAATGAGACACGCATGTGACATCCAGACAATTACAAATTGCAGCCACAACAATTTGGTTGCATTAATTTTCTTTAGAAGTCTAACTTTATTGTCTGCACTAATAATGGTAGTTATTGTTTAGTAAAAAAAAGTTCACCACCAGGAAGGAGCAAATAATGAAAGGCTATACTCAAGGAGTATATTTAAAATCAATATACATTCAAAGAGGAAAACTGTGTGGGGAGTCACTGGGGAGGTCTTAACTCAGGATGCTATCTGTCTATCTCTATCATATTGGATTCTGTATATGCCATACACTGAGGGAGATTAAGGTTTATGATCTTACAAGGAAATAAGTCTATAAAAAAATGCTATGCTATTCAAAGGGCCAGAGAATTTGAAATGAAAAAAAAATTAAAGCCAAGATGTGTAGGTAATAATGGGATAAAGAAGTAAAAGGCTGATGACAGTGATATCACTCAGAAAATTAGAATAAAATGTGACAGCTTTGATGGACTTTCAAGGCAAAGATTTTGGAGTGAGGGTGGTCAAAAAGACACAATTTCTCAAGTTTGGTGGAATTAGAGATACCAAAAATGCCAACTCCAAACCCCTATAAGAATTTTACAGCCTCTGCTTGTTTTTTGCAGTGATTTGTATAAGAGAAGAATGAAAAAATGCTAAGTGAACTTGATTGTGTGCGTGAAGATCAAGGCCAGTGAAAAGTCACTGTGCTGGTCAGAAAGCAGTCTTTAATGGTGAGATTTACTGGGATTGTGAAATAATTTTCCCAAAGGGAGCTGCTACAGCAGACCCATTCATTGCTTGCACCACTTAAAACAGGGCTTTCAGATGTACTAGGGAGTCTTGTGTAGAGAGCAATTCTGCTGCAGCCCTAATGCGCCTCTCCCTGTTCCTAGTGTCTGCTAACCTGCTAAAGCCCTTTGTGTAGCCCAGTCAGTCTGGGAAAAAGTTTTGAGTAAATTTTCTTTTGTGATAACTAGTCTGGCCACTTTTTGTGATCTTCCATTTCATTTCCTAAGAGCAGCTTCATTCTGACAATTGTAATTCATGGATTTCTTTAGTATCCTCATGTTCCATTGTTAATGCATCAAGAGGATATATAGGCTTCTGGCACAGCTGGAAAAGAATAGCCCAATACTATTTCAGCCTCTTAAGGTTCCTTTAACATTGTGAGAAATTATGTAAAGAGCCCTAGGATTTTTATTTCTGTTGCCAACAGCCTGCAAGACTGTTTAGACTGGGATTGGGAAAGTTATGATTTGTGATGCCACGCAATGCCAAAAGAGGTGGGAAACAGCATTCACTGGCACCTGAACTTGGTCCAAAAATTGAAAAGGAAGAGACTGGGTCATTATGTGCAAACCATTTGTATTACAGGCCTCAAGTAGCTGCTTGTGCTTCAGTTTAGGTTTGGAAGAAATAAATGAATCCCCAGAAAGCTGAATGCTGTTGAAGGAGACAGATTTCCTCTCTTCTTACATCCTGAATGGGATGTGTCTAATAATGTGGCTGCTTATTCCACTCAGTGCAAAACCATAAATGTCAGCAGGGCACAACAACGGAGGAAGCCAAGAATGTGCTCTTTGCCACAGTGATGAGTATATTTGAAAACGCTGAGATAGAGAGCCTGTTAAATGCAGCCCCAGTCAAAGCAGGGTCACAAATTCATGGTGGTGGGTCAGCTCACTCACACTGCTTCCTGCTATTCAGGAATATTCAGGCAACTGGATGTCTGAAGAAAGACTGCTCCTAAGATGGTCATTGGTATTGCGTTGTGAACCAGCCCAGCCCAAGCCCAGCAGAGAGGAGCCAAGCCAAGCCAAGTACTGCTGACCACAACCAAGCCCAGCAATCTGGAAGGTGGGAGATTCAACATGGATGAGCTGGCTTTTTGGGGGTTTGTCCATCATTATTTTTTGTTGTCTTAGGCCTGGGGATGGGGAATGCCAGCTGTGGAGAGCACCCACCATCCTGTCTTTGTCTCAGGAGACCATGTGGCACCAGCTATGGAGAGCATCTGCTGTCTTGTCTTTGTCTCAGGAATAACTGTGCATCACTGCCAAGCTGCAGGAGCGTTGCCATCTTGTGTCTCAGTGGCCAGGCAGAACTAAGTTGAGGTGGTGAACACCTTTTGTGTGTAAAGCACCTTCTCTTTTGTATACTTTGGTATTAATATTTTTGCTGTTACTATACATTCCTTATTCTCCATTATTGTTTGCTTAGTAAATTTTTATCTCAACCCATAGTCTCTGCCTCTGTCCCTCTCACCAGAGAGGGGTGGAGGGGAAAGGAGTGTCTTACCTGAGTTTTACTTCCCAGCTGGTTTTAAACCACCATGAGATTACTAGCTGAAGTACATGGAGTGTGTCAAGGAAGTTCTTCTGTGCTTTAATGATCCTAGGGTTTATTGTGTTGGCATTTTCTCCTCAGTTTGTATTAGCAGTTTGAAGATAAATTTTAGTAGTTTTTATTGGTAGGGTATTGAGTCTTGGCTGCAAGAATGAGGGTCACTATAGCCAGAAGCTGTGAAAGTCAATTTTGACTTAACATCAACCCTGCTGCTTTAGCTCTGGGACTCTGCTATTCCAGACACACATTTGTAGCAGATTGACTGGAGGGTTTTGAGGCAATTACAAGAACACTTAAATACTTGGCCAAAGCTGCCAAACTCTCATTACTTTCCATCAAAACCAGAAACCCCAGGTGGGATGCCATGAGCTTGCAGGCAGGTGCCTTGTCTCACATACATCTCCATGCCCAGTATCTGCAGTCCTGTACTTTTGTACAAGGCAAAAGCTCATTAAATACAATGTCAATTTTCTTTCTTTTATTGCTTGTATTACTAATAACTCTTACTGACAGTAATAAAATTTTCAAGCTTTTGGAGAAGCTAGCATTCAATGTTTCTGTGGGTTTTCTCTCTTGGCTATATACAGTGATTATCCAGGAGTGTCTTCAAGAATCATTTTTGGACAATTACATGGAAGAATATGATAATGAATTGGCAAGTGTTTGTATGCCTATCCTACATGGCACATGCCCTCCATGGCTAACAGCTGGTTGAGATCCTTCCTGAACACAGGGACATCTGCAGCACATGCATATTTGTTTAAAGTTTGCTGCTACAAAAGAATTTGGGTAGGCATGATGTACAAGAGGAATAAAGGGGGAACTTCTGAGTAAGTATGAGCTCTTCACTGAGCAGTGTATTTTCTCTTGTGACATGAGAATATGTTTGTATTTAGAATATTAATTAGTAACTGTAAGAGACTTTTATGGCAACATTTACCACATTCACGAGGCACACATGACTAAATAATTCCCCTGCTGACATATGAAACAGCACCTTCCCCTCTCTCTGCCACCATGCCCCATATGTATTTGTCTCCTACAGACACTTAACTAGGACTTTCACCGTGAAGCAAACTCTAATGTTTTTGTGAGTCAAGGGATAATGAGAATGGACTAAGGCATTTATGTCTTAAGTCCATTATATTAGTCCGTACTATGGACTAAGGCAAGACAGATGATAATTTCCTGTTGCTTTATAAAAGGCAAAGCATCTATTGTCAGAGCAAGATGCTCTGACAGTGCTGTGTTATCCCAAATGCCTGAGATATTTCCATCTGATGATGTGAGGACACTGGGCTGACAGTTTCCCTGTGTCTTACATCTACTTTATTTCCTTGCGAAAGTAGTGTTAATTCTCAGAGTACTGTATTTGCTTCCATAATAGTATTGGTTCCCTGCAAAGTGAATTTGACCTTAAAGTCTGTATGTATTGTGCATCTCTCTTGTCAGGCTTGGTAGTGGCCCAAGAATATGAGTCTTATTTCTGCACAGTAACTGTAAAAACCAACAAAAAAGAAATACTGGGTAAAAATCCTGGGTGAGGAAGACATACTGGCCTTATTCACTTAGAAGTCTCAAGTGCTAAAGCCTGGCTCATGCACATTTATCTTTTAATATGCTGCATGTATCTCTGAGTGCCTTACTTCTACTTTGAACGGTGCAAACCTCCCTCATCGAGATACTTCATTTTGTCACCTTAGTTGTCTGCAAAAAGACTCTGCAAGCAGACTTAAAAGCATAAAGTAAATATTTATTAGATAACACACCTGAGGGAGAGAGGATTTAGAGAACTACCAGGCAAAATGCTGGCAGTCTCACCACCTGATAAAGTGCCCCAAGAGTCTTTCCTGACAAAGCAGGCATGGGCTGGGGGGGAAGGATTGATTTCTGCTGCTCCCTTGAGCCAANNNNTTTTTTTTCCTTGAATCTCTGAGCTACCCACAGTCCCTGGCCCAACTATCCTAACTTTGTAATTTTCCCTTTCTTATCTTTAAGGTTTCTGTTCTGAAGACTTTTTCACAGCTGTTTTCCAGAGGTGATTTCCTGAGAACTCCATGCCAAGATGACGTAACTCTGTCAGATCAGAGTTGGGTCTTAAATCCTTGGAGTACAAAGCTCATTGCCACAGGCTGAAAGTTTGTATATGTTTGAGATAAAATGGGATGAGTTCTTGCAAGAGGAGTCCATTGAGAATCATCGTATTCACAGAAACACTTTTTGGCTTCAGAGGTCTCTCAGTCTCACGTTACAAAAAGCTTGCAAGAGGCACTAAGGAAATCACATTTGCTGCATTCTCCTCCCTAGGTATTAGCAGAGTGACCTTTCATCTGATGTAGCATGACTGCTCTTATAAATTTGTGTACAGTTATGATTGCTCTGGGATAGAGTAGGGACTGGTTTTGAATGTCCATTGCTGAAAAAGCATTCCTTATTTGTTATTGATCAACATGAGAATGCTGTGATATAAAGGGACAGCAGTTATGGCCTCTCTTTCTCTCTGTTTTCACTCCATTGCTCAGGAGGTCACTAATTCAGGTTTCCTCATATTTCTTCTTCATATTCATAGATATTTGAGAGTTTAAAGGGTGGTCCTTAACATGTTGTTTCTCTAAACTCACCAGGAACACAGACTGGACCCATCTCCTTTCCTCTGTACACCTTGTCACTCTCATTCATTTTCCCAGATGAACACGGGAGGGAAGATCTAAATTGTGAGGGATAATGTGGGAGACTATTTTGTGGAAAGCACCTGGTTATCAGTGGAGTATACTCTTTTTATAGAATGAAATCATTCTGAAAGCATGTATGATCCTGATCTTGATTTTGTAATCCACAAAAATCTCGTCTAGCATTTCCCTACCTCCCTTCCTTCCCTTAGTAAGACCTCTATTTTCTGACCACTATCACAAGTGTTTCCATGCATAAATAGAAGTCATTGTAGAGATCCCTTGAGATCGTAATATAAACCTTTAAAAAATGACAAAATATGCCACAAACAGAACTGTGAACTCTGTCGCTTATAATATCCTGCAGATCAGGATATTTCAGTTGTAAGGGATCCTCTATTAGGCTCTTGCTACTATGTCATTACTACGGGCAGGTGACACAGTTTATGTGCAAGCCAAAGTGTGATGCTACTACACCATGTAGGCGACCACCTACCAATTTCACAGCTGAGCTAAAAATCTAACAGAAAGCAGGATTTGTTGTAAAATCTCTGACACCTTTTACAGAAAACTGTTGCTAGAACACATGGAGAGTAACTTTCTTTCAAGTACTTCTGCTCATCTTTTTCAGACGGAAACCAGAAGGATTGAAAATCACATCTGAACTTTGCACTTGTAAGTGACTGGAAGATTGAAGTCACCTGTCTTGGATGGAGCTCATTAGCACTTTCACGTTACTGTTATTCAAGGAGCCTTGTTAGTACTTCATGGTGCATGGGTCCAAAGAGAGTTAAGCTCCCTTTCTTAGAGCTCTGTTGTTTCTGCCATGCTTTTCTGCCTCTTCACTGGACTAGATGTTGTGCAATTAAAAGGCATATGCTAAGCTGATGTGTTGAGAAGAATGACCACATTTTCCTTGCTTATAGCCACATTTTTGGTGTTTAAAATAGGAAAGACAGTGGCCTCAGTTTAGAAATGAAAGACTGGATACATGGGTTTGAAGATGTCTTTATCTTAGATTCATACACTGAGCACTTAACTGTTGTTGACACAGGCCTCTTCATTTCCAGCATGGACTGTTGAGCTTGGTGTAATGTGGGACTTTGAAGTATGAGTTGGTTTGCAGATGCATGTTGTATGTGACATCTGAGGTCAGTGTGTGTAATAGTCTCCATTGATATGTTTGGCCCAGGATATGCTTTCCTGCTTCCCACTGCTGTGTTGATCTTACATTTTATGGCCTGATTTGTCTGTCCTAGATTTCCACCTTCCATTATGGGACTTTTTCTCTCCCTTTATAGTATTTCAAACTTTTTTCAGTTCAGCAAACAGTTTGTTCCCCCCTCTGTCTTTCAAATAAAGTTTTCTTTGGCAATCTCTGTTAGGATAAATTCAATAACTATTTAACTCAGAAGGATCCCTGAGGAGGAAGCCAAGAGTCAAATGCTACAATTATTCACATTTTGGTGAGAGGAATCAGACTTCTCAGGAATCATTTCAAACAAAGCACTAACAGTTTATTCCTGCTGGATGGAAGCAGGAAGTGTGCTGGAGGGAACCTGACAGCCTCCTGAGCACCATCAGGAAGCATAAAATGGATGGGCAAGCAGAGGAAGAGAGAGAGGCATTAACAAAGAAAAATGTCTCATTTCCTCCCTGAAGCTAATTGGAAAAATATGTTACTGGTTGTGGCAGTGGTAATTTCTCAAGGTGGCAGTATCTGCAGCCTGTCCTGGCGTGGGGCTGGCCACAGGTTGGACCTCTACCTGAAATGTCTGTGATTAGTGCAAACCGTAGTCGTTTGTTTACAATATAAATGGACACGCACACACACATATATGTATGTATATTTATACATATAAACATACCAACATATACATATGTAAGAGGTTTTTTTCCCACTAAGGATCTACGCTTCATTTCTAGTAATTCTTTACTATACATACATTTACAGAATAAAACATAGCAGAAAACATTTTTTTTTTTTATTAAACTGTGCTTTTATTCACTGCCTGTTCTCTGTTCTCATCCCCACTTGAGGGTAGCTTACTCCATCAAAATGTAGGGACAGATGGAGGGAGAGCAGAAGTGATGTAATCATATTGGTCACAGTATTTTAGAGTAAAAATGGAATCCCTTATAAATACTGATGCAAGTTGTGGGCAAAAAATGGAAAGAGAAAGATTTCCTTTAATGCATCAAGGAATGCTGACATCACCCACCTTCAGTAATCTTAATGCAATTTTGATAAACTCATTTACGTTTCTTTTATGAGCAGGGCCAGCCCAAATTCAGATGTTGCTCACCTGAGCTACTCTAATTCCCCTGCTTGGCTGACATCCTTTAATAGCTTCTGTACCAACAAAAATGTGCAGTGTAATGTAATGTCCTCTCTGTCACAACCTCTGGCCCTGAGATACCACCCTTCCCTAGGCCAGGAAAGAGGCACAGGGCAAGAGCCAGCTTGCGATTGCTGGGACTGAGAGTGTGTTTCCTATGAACTGGAGAATTTTCTGCTCATGGATGTTGATACGGCCCCTTTATGCTACCTCAGCATTACAGGTCTCTTGCACAGGGTGGGGAATCAGACAGCTGAAGAGATGCAGGGCACACATATTCTTGTCCTTGTGGTATCTGGAGCAAACAGTCCTCAAATTCTTAGGTCTAATTTCTTATAAAACTTAATTCAAAAATATTATGTTTCACATTCTTCAATTATTTCTTCTGTGCAGCTGATGCTAAAAGCAAAATGTACAGCCCAAATGTAACGCAGAGGTTCTCTTCCAAATAAAGGGGTTGGGACCTGTCTTTCAGCGATCCGATTGAAAATATTGAGCCATTCTGAATGTACTGAGTTATATTCTGTCATAATTTTCTTCGCTCTTCACCCTCCTGAGACAGACAGATTAATCAGTCTGTAGTTTGCTACATATACATGTCTTCTAGGCAAATAATTAGGATATACAGTGAAACTGTTAAGCGAATGCATGAGTAGTGTGCCATGGCATATACACGTTAATATGTGGAGAGAATCTAAAATTACAGGTCTGGAGGTTTAATCTGTAGAGGTTTTACAGTGGCAGCAGTGTACTGAAAATCCACAAAGCACCTACCTGTATTCATAGCATGGTTTTGCTTTTGTTAAAGAAGGAAAAGAGATTTCAAGAAGAGATCAGAAAGCAAGTCTTTGCTGCAAACTTCCCAAATGTACTTAAAAGCGAGCACCCTTTTAACATGTCTGTCCACAGCCCCTTTCAAAATTCAACATATGTGCAAATTAGAAAATACCTTGCAATAATGAATCACCTCCCACTTCCCTCACTCTCTATTGGTAAATGTAAGTACAAGACACTTGGTGTAGAGCATGCAAACATCCAAAAATATTAATGAATTCTTCAGGTGTTCACAGACAAGCCTTATTGTATAGTATTCTATAAGATCCATATGGAAGGAAACCCAGAAAGTATGGATGGGTAGCTCAGCAGCTGAGGAATTAGCAAACTGAAACAATGAGATTTCACTTCTACACCCCAGTGGCTATTTCACACCATCTAGAACAGATTTGGAGATGGAGGTAAAGCTCTCCTAGAGGCCAGTGATTAGAATATTATCTTGGAAGAATGTAGAAACTTTGTTCAAATCTTTACTTGAAACCAGCAGACCATTGCCAGCTATGTCTTCTACTTTGAATCTGAATACCAGAGGTCAATAATTTGTAAGACATGGAACAATTTGTCTCTACCATGCTCATTTTAAGGGCAAACTTCAAGGCTCCATATCAGATGAATTGTCTTAGTGGTTGTAGTCTCCTCGGATCTGATATCTCTTTCCCCTTCTTTCTCTGAATGGACGGTGTCCTTTCTGTTTTCAGTTTTGCATATCATTTACACAATTGTATATTAACTCACCTGTGAAGACATTGATTCAGTGTCTTGCACTCCCTAGGATTCACTAGCCACATCTTTGCTTCTACAGATGGCAACAATGAGGTCACTGTGCTGTGACCCTTGTTCAGCCACCCAGCAAACAGCCAGACTGGGTGTGATGTGGGAAAGCTATCATGGATATTTGGAAGAGCTTGACCTGTACAGATTCTTGGGCAAGCTGTACAGTTATTCTCTGTAGGCTGCAGAATTACTCTTTGCTCACCAAAGCAGTTGTCTGGATGGTGAATGCAGTGATTAAGATGGACAGAGAGGAGGAGAGATGTCTTTGAGAGGGTCAGAGATATTTTACAATTTCTTCTTCCTGTTTCTTTCTGTTACATGGTGAATCAGTCACCTAAACCATGCTCTGTCAGAGAGACATCACCTCTGCTCTCTGCTGATCCATGCTGATCCTCTTGTTTAATGCATTGACTATGTTAGCCTGAAAACACTTCGTATATGAAAGAATATATTAAAAAAGAAAAAAGGAGAAAAAAAAGGAAAAAAGGACATTTTAGGGCAGATAGGAAAGGAGGGGGTACATCTGTACTATTGTTGATTTGTTTTTTTTAATTTCTTATAAAAAATTTTCAAAGTTACTTGGTTATATATTTCAGTGTTAATTCTACCAGAGATTTCCTACACGCTCAGGTTTCCTGTGCAGCCTCCACTCTGGGGGATTCTGTCTGGGTATCCTGTATAACACTTGCTAGTGGTCCTGCCTGCTATAGCAGCATACATGTAGAGAATGACTCTGCTTCTGTTTAAGGGCAACATTTAGAGTGCGAGAGGTATAGGCAATGGACATTATTCAAGCATATACAAAATTTGTTGTTAATTTAATTTTCTTTCAACTATTACACAGCAGAACAGTGGAAAATGTGAGGACCTTTGCTGGGGCAGCTGTTGTTCTGATGTAAATGAAACATAACATATAAATTTAAACAATAAAAATAAAATCATGTCTCTTTTAGCTCTAAATTCAGTTATTACTTGTTCTGAAAAAAAAAGAATGCAGGACAGTGATTATGGTGGTGAAGAAGGTTGTTTTATTTTTGCTAACTGATGAAAGTTAGAGTGGATAAAATAAGGTGGTTTTTTTCCTCAGATTACTCATAACTTTTTGCTTTTCTTTCCTTACCCAATTTAAATCCAGCACATCTAGAAGATGCTTCTGTCTTGCACAAAACTGAATTCAAATGTAGCTGGCGAGACATCAGTGCATCACTTAGCTGCCTGTGAAAAGTAGCAGGGGCTCTGAGATCCTGTCAGTGTTTAAGAAGGCAAAGTGCTAAAAGAAAAATCAGTCAGATTCTCAGATTCATTTTGACCCATAAACTGCCTACCAGAAATTAAATGCCCGGTGGAAGTAAGCAGAGTGCGCTTGTGTATGTGTGTGTGAGATGGAAGTCAGAAATACTGTGCACAGAGAGGGGGGATGTTTTCCTCTCAGAAGCAGCCGCTGACTGCAGAGGGGAAGGTCAGAGCCTCGGCTGCAGCCCTCCAGCATGCCCTTTCTGCACAGCTGGCACAGGCAGGCACCCCCATGAGCAGGCTAAGAGAGCACTCATACCAGTGTGTACCTGTTTGGATAGCGCTCACAGACACTGTCCTGCACCCAGGGGTTACTGCATGACCGCAGCTGGGAACTGCGCAGGGAAGACCTTCACAGCACTGATGTCTGCTCCCAGTATCAAACCCGACACGTTCACTGCTCCTGGTCAGTCAGATGTATGTTACAATACCATGTTATGCAGAGCCTGTGTATAGAATATTTTCACGAGGGAATGTCCATTTTCCATACTCTTTTATTCTCTGTCCAGAGTTTCCTAGAGCAAAGGGAGAGATGGGAGATCCCATCTCCACTACTAGGATAGGGCAGCTCAGCAGTCAGCAAATGAAATACTTTCCCTGGCCCCTGTATAATTATCTCTATCTTGAGCCCTGGCCAGCATGACTCATCTTCATTTCAGTAAGGGGACAGGCTGGAACTGGGAATGGCAGAATTAATTTACCACTTTTTAATAAAGAGGCAGTTCAGGAAGGGAGGGACTAATGAGATACTTTACAAAGAAATTAGTAGCGTTCTATTACAGGGTTGTCTTTCATGAGGCAGCTGCAGTAATGACAGATGGCATCAGGCATGGCCTCCTGATCCCTCCCTGCCTCTTCCCTTCTCCCTCGGCGGGCTGCCCTCCAATGCACCATCTCCCCTGATTATTTCCCCATTACAGGAGTGATGAAGGTGTCCAGCTCACGTAGCCTTCCTGATAAAGCAACCGAGGTGTGTTGCACCTCTTAAGCAATGAAGAGTTCATAGGTGAGACTGGTGAGATACCTCCCACCCCAGAGGGCATAGCAAGAAGAGCTCATTTTTGCTTGTTTTTGCCTTGATTATGAAGAAGCGGGCCCAGGAGTCCCATCAGTTCTGCTGACTCAACATTCACTCAGGACTCATTTGCAACCACTCAAAGGTCATTATTGAATATTTGATTCAGCAATGTACTTAGAGAGGTAGGATTTTTTTCCCCCCTCCATTCAGGGAAGCATGTGAGAACATACTTAGGTTAAGTAGGTGATTAAGGCTTGTTGCCTTTAAAAGTACAAGTAGATCCTCTTCTTCTGTGTTGAATCAGGTCAAAAGACTGGATTTTTTACAGGTATGATAGTCTTGTACCACCTCATTTAGGTATATTCAGACATTTTCACCTAGAAAGGTTTTTTGTGGTTATGCTTGCACGTTTTTGTCCCAAAACATTTTCTGAACTTGGCTTCAAATGAAAAAAAATGGAACGGGAAAAAGAGTTCTTGTAACTATTGAAAACAGTAAATTCAGTTCAAACCTCACAGGTTTCAGATGTAGCACTCAGGTCTGATGCAGAAATTCCTGAAAGACAGTCAAACCCATCCTCAGTTGTGCTGCAGCTTGCTTAATTAAACAAATGCCAAGTTTTATCTTTGGTTTCAACATTTATCTCCCATGTGCTCAGCTTATATCATAGTGCATTATAGTGTCACAGTTTATACTCTCTTTCCTACCCATCAGGCATCATGCAGAGATCTGCAGTGGTTAAGGTAAACATATTTTTGTGTCTCTAGACAGAGGAAACAACTGGTGACAAAATGACCTAATCATCTCTAAAGTCATTAGCTTCAACTCTGTATCAATCATTCCATATTGCTGGGATAATAATCCCTAAATTATGAGCTGCTCCTGGTGTTAGCACTATTCCCATTTAAGTGCAGATATTTCCTGACCTTCTGCTTCCTGAGGAAAGTGAGAGCACTCCTTCTTTTCAAAGTCAAAGGAGGGGGACAGCCTGTCTTTGTAAGCACTTTGGGGCCATTTTCACCTCACCAAAAGGTCTCAGGCGCCCCTGGGAATAGCAGGTATTTTGACAAGGCTGGACAATGCTCTGGACTGGGTGGACCAGGCATGACTCGTGCAGTAAGGCGGCATTGCAGACACGTCACTGCTGGTACGGTGTCAGCTGTGATGATGTTGCAGTAACTTGCTGGCTCTCTTTCAGTTCAAGCCAGAGGCTGGGCAGTCAGCAGGTAGAGGGGTTCACTGTGGTGGAGTGGAGGAAAGGCCAAATTTCTTTTGCCTCAGGTCTTGAAGTAGATGGGACTCAGCTTGAGTTTTAAAAGCACTCAGGCATTTCTTAAACATAGAACTTGGTACAGTCCACTGACAATGTGTTTGGGATTATTAGGTTTGCATTTTTCTAAATGCTCATCTTTTTGTCTGTTGTCTCATTCCTTCATTATCCTGGATAGCTATGCATTGATCGTTGTTCATAGTTTTCTCCCATTCCCAAAGGGGATGAAATATATATTGTTTTTATTATTTTGACATATATATATATATATGCATTTTTTTTAATATGTCCCATGAAAGAGAAAATTACTGTCTCTGTCCCACTTTGATTGGTGTGTTTTGTTTCTTTGTTTATTTCCCCAAAAGTACACAGAAATATATTCATTCCAAAGAGGTAACTTTTCTCTCTAGAGATGCTGAAAGAAATGGGGCATTCTCATAATATAAGGTGCTGACTTCTTTCTCTTCAAACTTAAATCCTTTGAAAATCAACATTGTTATCAAGGAAAAAATACAACTGAAAAACTTTTTCTGCTAATGGTAATTGACAAGGTAGGAGAAAGAATGGGGAAGGTAGCTGAGTTGCCATGGCCACTTCACAGAGTAGGAGAACTTGTCACGGGGATGCTGACTGTCGCCATGCCTTACTATGATACATAGTTACCTGTTTAGTGGGAATAGTACTGGGAATATGACATGCTGCAAGTGTTTCACTACCAATTTATATGGCAATGAGACCTGTGATTACCATGTGCCACATTCATCACTGATGTGGTGATGGTGGGGTTTCTGCTTTTGCAGACATTGAATTTGCCCATAGAAGGTCCAAAGATAGGAATTTGAATTTTAGACATCATTATTTCTTCAGTGAAGCATCCACAAACTTCTGATTTTTGTATTTTGACTGTATATATGTGAGTTTATGTATATATTTTTGTGGAATTTATATTTTTGTTTTCCGTGTAAGCTGAGCTTCAGAAAATCTGCACTCCTTTACAAGTATTGTCCCTTGAAAAAGAAATATTTAGGGAGTGTGTAAAAAAACAGTTCAGAAAGAAATAATTTGGGTCAAAGAGGTGACTTATAGGCAAATGGAAACAAATTAGTATAGGAAAACCTATAGTTAATTTTGTTTTATTTGCACGTATTTTAATCTTGCAATGCTGCTAAATCAGGAGAATTAAAAATAATTTCAGTTAACTTCTTGAAGACAATAATTTGACTTTTCACTTTGTTTTAATAAGCAAATGAGAAAACTTTGGATAGAGGAGACTTTCTTTTTTCTTCATGAGCATTTGCTAGCTTTGGACTCAACACACAAATATATTAGCCTCTCCTAAGTTGTGACTTGAAACATAGGATTGGGTAGGTTAATGAAAGAAATACCTTTCTTCTCTCTGTTATCTTTGAAAAAGTAATTAAATATACCTGATTGTTTACACTTTTTTTTTCTGAAAGTGATTCCATCAGTAAATTTACTTTATTTCTTTGCAATGTTTTTGTTTGTCAGTTTTATTTCTGTTCTAACAATCTTGTGAGTTATAAGGAAATAGCATACTTTTGGAAAAAATTATCATGCTCTTCTATTGGTATCATTACTTCAGTTAAAAAAGGAAAAAAGAGTTTTTAACTTTACCACTTACCTGTAACTTAAAAATCAATGAAATCCATTTGAAATAATGGCTTACGGTAAAAAACCTGCAGATAAGTAGATAAAATGTTACAGAATTCCTGCTTAGAAATCTGTTCAGTGTCCTAGGTTACAATGTAAGATGTAACCAAAAGCATGTATTCTGTTATCCTCTTCACAAGCTGTTAAAGCAGGTGGGGCAGTACTCGTTATCCCCTACCATGACTCACCCCTGATAACTCCCTCCAGGAGCTATCTCTGTTTAATGGGCTATCAAGCACCCACCCCATGACTCACAGAATTACATCACCGCTTTGTGAGATGCTCTGCCCGGGGGTGGGGGAGCCAAGCATTCCCACCTGGACATAATCTGGGGTTTGGAACACCACAGTCAGCCCTTACCTGCTGGGTTCCCAGAGGACAAGAGCTACACAACCACCCCTGGACCTGTCGAGGAGGACCAGACCTTTCCACAAGATCACCGCTTCAACAGAACCACTTCAAAGAGAACTGCAGCTATCACCTGATCAGACTGCTACCACCACCCTGCCCGGCAGGGTGTCAGGTTACCCTGACTCTGTCAGGTTAAGCCAGTGTTTCTGTTGTTTCTTGATATATATATTAGTAAAGAACTGTTATTCCTATTTCTCATATCTTAGCCTGAAAGCCCCTTAATTTCAAAATTATAATAATCTGGAGGGAAGGGGTTTACATTTTTCATTCTAATGGAGGCTTCTGCCTTCTTTAGCAGACACCTGTCTTTCAAACCAAGACATTCAGATATTTAAATGATTTTTGCAAGGTTTTCTTTCTTTCTTTCTTTTCATTCTTAGATTAGAAATTGTGATTTCTGTTGTATTTTCATTAATTATGTGAAAATTCCATGACATCATGTTTATTTTTTAAAAAATACTTCTCATACTTACTGTCTTGAAATGGACTGAAAGGCTCCTAAGCCTTTTTTTTTTTTTAAATTGGCATCTAAATAAACAGGTTATAAAAAATGGTTAATTAATATAACTTAGAAAACAGATTCTAACCAATTTTTTAAACCTGAAGTACAGTTTGGGTCAGTTTCTATATAGACTAGCCTTACATACCAGATGACTTCTCATTTTATCCAGTTGTTCTTATGGAGTCTACAAAAACAGTAACTTTCTTTCATAATGGGAATCTTTTATCAAATTTCCGATGTATGTTGTTGCTTTGTGAGTAACACTTCATTTTGACTGTGAAGCTGTATATATGTCTGAGAGATGAAGTTTTGTGCACCTAAGCACAGCTGGCATCTCAGGAAGTTTGACATTGAACTGGAACATGGAAGGCATTTACCAAGCTATTGAAAGTGGTGTAAAACCCCATGTTAAACAGAAAAACAAACTTGCTTAACGATGCAAAAACAAAGACCAAAATAATCTCTAGTTTGAGGAAATTCGATACATTCCACTCAATAAATGGATTCAAGAAAATTCAACTTCTGCATGAAAACACCTGAGAAGATGACTAGGCTTAAAAACCCATCTTCTCTATCAAGCTTTGTTTGCTTTCAGTGCTGCGCAAGATGTGAAGAGTTGCACACTTCATGAAAATGTTTCCACTGTCTTCAATGGACTGTTCAAACACTGCCTGGAGACTAAAGAACTGGTGGAGAAAAAGCTCCCTTCTCTGGTTTCACTTTTAAAAGATGTAGTTCGGATGAGTTTTTCTGAGACATTAAATGTTTAAAAAATTCTCCCTAGATGAATTAAATGCTTGTAAGTAATATTTGTTCTTGGAATGCAGCAATTGTCCCTGAAACTACTTTGGTGAATATTGAATTGTATCTTTTTTTACTTCATTGTTTAAAGCTTTTAAAGCCCTGTTCAATACTTGTTCTTCTTATGGTGGTCTTTTGACATACTGAGATTTTGTGTGCTACACCATGGCACAGGGTAGAACAGTGTAATTATTGCATAGGGTTTAAGTTTGTATCCTGACATGCTCAGCAGAGAGCACACCCACACTTTCCCACCCGCCTGTCACCAATGGTAATTACTTCTCCTCCTTTCTCTATTGGACCAATCTGTTGTTCAATAACAGTGGCTATTTCCATTTAAAAAAAAAAAAAAGAAAGCTAATTTAAATTTTTTTTTGCATAGTAGGGGGGAAAGTTTATTTTCAATAAAAAAGTTTAACTTGTCTGGCTTCCTCATCCAGAGCCTGAGCTTCAAGCATCTTCCATTCTGAGACAAAATTATCGCTTCAGACTGGCTCAAGGGATCGGGCTTGCCAGATTCCTGCTGCAGAGGTGAACATGAGAGATCCCTGACTTCCCAGCTCTGGTGTCTATCTCTGTATGCTCCTCCCAGAGTTTGTGCCCACATGGTTCCCAGTCTGTTCCTCAGGTCCAGCAGGGTTGGAAATGGAGGTGAACTTAGACTATGCCCCAGTGAGAGTCTGGGACTTCCTGGAAAATTGCTACACTGGATGTTTTGATTTTTTTCAGGCAATCGCTTACGGATTTTATTTCCCATTCTCTCATTTTGGAAGCTAGAACATTCTTGCTGAAATGGGTAAATTATTTTTACAAGTTCAAAGCTTGCCAAGTGGCACTTCTGGCTTTCAATTACCTCCAGTCCTTTTCATATCAAGCTTATTTAGATATATATGCCAGGTGATAGCTCTAATCTGTCATTCCCTGGATCATCCCGAGCTGTTTAAGCAAAGACTGATTTCAATAACTGATATTCAGTATTCAGTAAAGCTGCTAGGCATACTTACCTGTTGCAAGCCAGGTCCTTGGTTTTGATAGTGACAACAAAATACCTTAATGAGTAGGTTGTGCCGCTTCTGCTTTTGGCAGTTACTTTACTAAGAAGTGCCCTCAGCAGGTCAACCAAATTCTCATGATTCATTGTTGTTTAACTCATCAGGTTAATAGCATATTTTCTCTTCCAACAATTCAGGAAAGGGTCTGAAATAAACATCTCCCTGGTGCCTTTGCCTGTGAAGATTAAATGCATTTTTTCTGCAATGTCTTTATTTTCTGTGAATTATCCCTCTGTTTCCATGAGTTCAACATTCTCTCCTTCTAAAAAGACTGAATAATAAGAACTGAACAATACTGTTGTTTGAGTTTTCCTTCTTATTTAAATGCTTTTTAATTTTGTTTTGTCTTTTATTTCAGTCTCCCGTACATAAGTCTGCCTCTTGGTAAATACAATAGTACATTTGCATTGCAGGCTGCCTCTCAAAGGGCAGGAAAAATAAGCAGAGAAAATTTTAACTAATGAAAAAAACGAAACAAAAATCAAGATTGATTCTCTCTGGTTTTTATGTAGGACTGTAAATATCTTTTAATAATGACGAGTGAACTGTCCAGTCATCTTCAGTTCTTACATAGATATATTTATCTAGAGGCTTTGACAATTTTCTTGCAAGAGAAGATTTTTTTTTCCTACATGTGCTTGCATACAGTTAGAAAAATTGTCAGGCTAGATGTAATGTGAATAATGGGAATAAACCTAGGAATATATATGATTGTGAGAACAAAGGCCAGCAAGCAGAAGGAAACCAGCTTTTGCCCTCTACCTTTGCCAGGATAAATAAGAAGAATTCAGAGTAGGAAGATACAAATACCAGGTATCAAAATCATTAATAATGCAGTTGTCATACAATATATTACTTGTAAATCCCATTTAAAGGGCATGTCACACCATTTAGTACGATCCATTAATCAATAGCTTGCAGAGAAAGAAACCATCTGTCTTGGTCTGTTCCTCAAATCTAAACTTCCAAACAAGGAGAGATTTGTTCAAGTTAAGTATTAACTGTTCCAAAGCAAGGGACAAAACAAGATCATCCAAAAGAGAGCAAAGGTGCTTGTTTACTTTTGGCATAGGTTGATTTCAGCATGAAATTATTAATCTGATTTAACTCTTACCTGCTTACCACCGTGAATATGTTAGGGGTCGCTGTTAAATTGCAATAATCTTTTCACTCACAAAATGAAATAAAAATATAACTCAAAGATACTTGCTAAGAGTTAGCAGTGTTAAATGGTTATCTTGGAAACATACTGTAACAGGCATCAGTGTGGAATGATTTGACAGTACACTTGGCTTTCATCAGATTCTAATGACAGTTTTATTAGAGACTGGGATAAATTTCTTGCAGTGCATGTAATAAGAGAAAGATGTTTTTTCCTGACCTAATTGGCTAAGTGGTCACAATGCTGAAGTGCATGTCATAATCTTTACATTTTTGAACGTGCTGATCACATTGCACTCTGGCATATGAACTTGGTTGTCTTTGTGCTTGTTTGTGGACCCCTGAGAAACTGATCTACAGAAAACTGGGGACTGAGTGCAAAACACCTGCTGGAGCTGTAGATTTGTAGGATGCCATGTCTGAGGCATGGTGACCCCATGCAGAACAAGTGCTGCAAGCAGCCATGTGGACAGGCTGCTGTTCAAGACAGAGATCCTCTCATTTACCAAGATGATAAAAGCCATACATTTGTCCACCCTTCAGCTGCTTGTGGGGTGCTGTGGACATGGTGACTTCAGGACTGAGTTCCTCTGATGGTCCTTAATCTTGAGAGGTGCCATTAGTTCTCTTTATCTCACACTATGATCATGAGACCATTCATGAGTCCAATGTGAGAAAGCTGAACCAGCAGAATATTTATATTAGCATGTGGTGAACCTGAGCCTTCACTTTAAACCCAAACCTAGGGTTTCACTTAGCTATTGAAATAGGAAGATATTTACAAGGGACTTGTCTTGTTCTTTCTGCCTCTCTATGTACTCCTGGTTACAAGATTGGTTGGGACAGAGAAAGATCAGATCTCTGTGGTCCTGCTGGTATGGATGTAGTCACACTGGTTGAAGCCCATCCCAAAAAGGATATATTTCCAAATCCCTGATACGACTCCCACTGATCTAGTGTCCCAAATAGCTCTGAAGTGAACATGAAGGTAGTAGTCTGGAGAAAGAATGGCCTAGGCATTTAGCTGGATCTTGGACTTCGGTCTGGAAACAGACAGATACAGAAACCAGGGCCCTGGTACTTGCTGTCATTTACTATAATACCTTTCACAAGGAAAAAACTTGCATTTGGATGATCCTGTGTCTTTTCTTTCATCTACTTTGAATCCTCTTCTAGCCCAAGAGTAGAGTGGGCTGAGTCAAAGAGGGTCAAGGGTTTGCTCCTTTACTCTTGCCCTTTCCCACTTCGCTGGATGACTCCTTGCACTTTATCGAGAAAGCTGCACGGTGTTTTAACTTCTTATTGATTAAAAAGGGGGGAAAAAAGAAAAAAGAAAAGAAAGAATCCATACAGTGAGGTCTATGTATAGATACTACTGTGCATCAGCACAGGGAGTACAATTAACCTTAGAGAGCAGTAGCAGTAAAAAGGAGCAGAACAAACTGAAATAATAAAGCTGGCTCTGCACTCTACCATGGTGTCATGGACAGATTGTGCTGAAAAGCATTAGCACTGCAGAGCTTTCGGGTGAGGAGGGTTAATTATCTCTCTGTGAAACATTCATTACAGCACCTGGAACTTCATGGAACTGGCTGGGCTGCAAGTTCATTGAGAGGTTCATGATCCTTTGTAGCAAATCCAGAGTCATTCTGGTATGAAACCTTTTCACTGTGCTCCCTGCTCATCCAAGCTCTGCCTCCTACATGTTGCAGTGCTGATGCTTTTTCTCTGCTTATTCCTGTGATTATGACTTTGGACTTTTGCCGTGTTTGTGCAATATATAGCACAATGAGACCCTGATATTCATGTGAAGCCTCTGGGTGGGAGTGTGATACAAATAATGATGCTCCTGAGCAGCCACGACATTTTCACTGTGCTGTCTTTCAGATTGTGTCATTTTTTCACACCCATCTGGCCTCAGATGGCCACATACTCAAGTGTGAGCTTAAGCTT